>VZTG01003993.1:1195535-1298870 GCA_013397845.1 Melanocharis versteri
CCGCCCCGCGCCCGCCCCGGGGGTCTCGAGCGCCCCAAGGTCGTCATAAAAAAACACATTTCCTTTGTAATTCCTTTTTTTCTCTTTTGGGGAAGGGGGGGTGGGGGAGGCGGGAATAATTTGGAAGTCTGATAGTGTGTGGGAAATGATTACATCAGTCGGAGGGAGGGCTAGGATTGGTCTGCACAGTGTGGTTTGATTCACTACCGCAAAGATTGCGTGTAACCCTTTGAGTGGAGCTCTGGCAGAGTTGTTTCCCTCCCCAGAAACAGTCCCCATAGCAGGGGCTACGTGACAGGTAGGGTACGGCCGCCCCTGACGCCGCCGGCACCCCGGGCGCCCAGCCGCAGGCTGCAGAGGGTCGGCGGAGGCAGAGAACTAACTCTCAAGAGGCAATCCCCATTTAAAATGCCATCTTGTTCTTCCGACTGCTGCCTTTTACGTGCCGTTGAGGTAAGATTTTCCATATCGGATTACCCTCCAGGTTTTTGTTAGACTCTCCTTCTCTCGCTAGGATGCGGAGCGTTTTAAACACGGAGTTGATTTAAATCTGGGATCTACACATTTGCCCGGAGAAATAATTTTGCGGCAAGTGTCTCTCGCTCGAGCAGAACAATGCAAAGGGGAAAGCATCTGTATAATTCAGGAGGTGGGGAGAAGGTTCCTGACTTGTTCTCTCATCCCCATTGATATTTAGGATGTGCAGCGTATGCACATTTGGTTTCAAACTACTTTCAAGCTAGGATCAAAAGAGAAGTCAGGGCAGGGAGAGAAATGTGTGGACTGTGCTAGGTAATTGATTTGCCGGCAAACTGCAAGTGGGACTTCCCTACACGAAACAATCAAAAGTTAGTGGGGAACAAGAGAGCCATTTTTAATCTTTGGGGTCTTGGCCTGCTCCTCTGTGAATGTTCCGAGGCCTCCGATGGGATCACGATGAAAATTGTGTGTGTTTGACTGGATGTGATTTCTCTCGCCCACTGTTGCCAAAGTACTCTCTCGACATTGTTTCACGTTTGCTTACCTTACACAGCTTTATACAGAACCTGCTCTCTCACTTTTCCTGTGTACGTGGTCATATTAACCCTGCTGAATCTTTGTTTAGTGCAGGGAGGTGTTGGGGAGGGGGGAGGGGAAATAGGTCTAGGGGGCATGGAGAGAAAGTGTTACAAAGTGAATCATCCATTTCATTTGTCCTGGCTGCCAAGGTGCTTGGAACCCTCACACCAAGAGGATGATGCTTTTCTACAGTAGCTGTGTGGTTTGCCTATGTTCAGAGCTGTTGATCTGTAAGTGTACCCTTTATGTTGCAGGATGTAAAAGTCTTTAGTGAAGATGGAACAAGCAAAGTGGTCGAGATTCTAGCAGACATGACAGCCAGGGACCTCTGTCAGCTGCTCGTTTACAAAAGTCATTGTGTGGATGATAACAGCTGGACTCTAGTGGAGCATCACCCTCACCTAGGATTAGGTAGGGAATGGTCAAAGGGGTGGCATGGTTACCTGGGAACATAAAATATGTGTAATTCATATAAATGTGCTTCCAGACGGAACGTTTTCTTTTCCACTGCTTTTATTTGTACAATTAGCTGAAGTCGCATACGTGCTTTCTGTGTATTACAATTTGATGTGTTAAGCGTTTAAGCCATTTAAAGTCCTTCCCTTATTTCCCATCCTCTGGTTGTTTTATTATATAAAAAAAGAATTGTCTAATCTTCACGCTAGCGCTCTGTTGCTACCTTGCTGTGTCTGAACCTATTGCAAATAAACAGCTTAGGCAAATTAAGCTTGATCCTTAGAGTACGGTCCTGTGAAACAGCTCAGCTCATCACCAGCTGGGAGACCTGGGTGAACAGACTCAGCCTTACATACCTACAGTAATGCTTATGAAAGCTAGACATGCTGAGGTGGGGGAGGGGGTTGGCTAAACTTGACTTCAGGCAGGGAAAAAATGGTGCCACCACCCGCAAATCCATGGGCAATTTCTGGACCAGCGGTGGTATCTGCTCACCAGGCAGCAGCTCCTCCACCTGATTGAAATTAAGGTGTCATGGTTACAGTTTCAAGAAGGCAGCAAGAGGAAGAACCGTGGGGAATTAAATAACACCGTGAATTGGTTTAATTACAGTACCTGAAAGGATCTCATGTTATTCAGTCTTGCTTTTCCTGTTATTTTGTGGCACTGATTAGTTACAGGGTTCTGCTGTGCAGCTTGCAACAGCGTATCGCTCCGATAATGCTGTCTATAATTCTCCGTAGCATACAATAACGCTTTAAAAAGTGTAGCATTTGGAGTATTAGTCGATATACTTCACGGGGAACGTTTTTTCTAGAAAACAGAGGAAGACAAATCATAAGCTGCAATCGCCAGAGCTGGAATTGTGAATGCTATCTGTAGCTAACAGAGGGGGTTTTATGTCTAAAAATGTAATTCAGAACCCTTACGAATAAAAAAAGGAAATGTTTTGCTGGAAATGTGATGCCCTAAACCAATACTGTTAAACACTGATAGATTCACTGCTCTGCAGACTAACACTTAAAAAAACCCCAAACACATAGGATATCCTGATTATTTAATGGTTTTATTATCTTTCCTAATGTAGAAATATATGAAAAAATTAAGATGAAATGCTCATTGGTCTATGTCTGTGATATACTTTCAGTTCTGAGGACATAGGATGAGGTGAAGAATAAAGGTATAAATTACAGAATCTTTATCTCTGTGGCTAAATATGCCACATGTGCTGCTAAAAACCTTTACAAATTTTCAGTTTCATCAATGCTCATTAAACTACCAGGCTCTCTTTTTCTATATTCTCTTTCCCATCATTGCTGATTACCAAGGTATTGTGTAAACAGAAGCCTTCTCCTTTGTAACCAACATCCTTCTCCTGCCAGATTCATTCAATGATGCCACAATTCAGTGTTTGTGACATCACAATAGCTTCCATGGTGACTAATTGTGCTGTCAAACTCTGGTGTGTGACATCTCTGAATGAATCGGGCAGGAGGCTGATTAGGAAATCAAAAGCTTCTGTTTACACACAAATAACTTGGTAATTAACAATGATGGGAAAAGAGCAAGATACTTATCAGGCTGCATTTATATACATGGGGACCTGCCAGCCTTGGACCTCTGTTTCACACTGAAGCACAAAGCGGGCCCCCAGAGAAGCGGGGTGTGCAGGTTGGGGCTTCAGCAGCCACCAAACTTTGTTCCACAGGGACTGCTCCGGGGCTGTCCCCTGTAGGCCACGCAGTAGATCTGTGTGAGAAGTAATGCAACCTTTGGGAGTGTAAAGCCAACAGACAAAGAAAAAAATATTAAAAGAATCCAAAAAAATGTAATTATACAGATTTCATATATTCGAGAGGATGAGGACAGAAAAGGGAATAAATGAGTTCATTTAACAGGAGACAACATCATTCAGTTTCTTGAATTTGGGATCTAAATTATACATATTCAATAAACTTTAAATACCAACTTTCATGCTTCCACCAGTTTTGGTTGCAGTTTGAATTTTTATTATTTGGCTGCTCATTTCTAGCTCCTCTGTAGCTTGAATGCTTTCCTGTATTTCAGAGACTGTCAGATCAAGGTAGTAATCTGTCTGCAACCTGGATTGAAGTTATCAGACATCTGATGGTCCATATTTTGAAGTTACCATCAGACATCTGATGGTTCATATTTGTTCCTCTAGATACAAGATTGCTAGTATAAGTATGAAACAATGGTGAATAAATACTTAGTGTGAAAAGAAATATGGTTAAAGAGCAGTCAGAATTCTGTGTTTCTAGAAGACATTATTTCTTATACAATACATCCTTGCTGACTTAATGCTCTAGGTGGTAATCTTGAAGCCCACCAAAGGAAAGGAGTTCCTTCATTTCGTTTACTATCTTTTTTTTTCCTCCCCATATTTTGCCTAATAGTACTTTCCAAAAGAGCTTGGTTTGCAGAACCAATTCATTGTTTTACTATTGGACAAACTGAGGACAAGATCAAATTTTTGAAGCCAGCCGCATATTAACATTGCATTGGTCTTGGAGGTCCCACTTTGTAAGGAACCCTCACCTCACTGTTCACTTCACACACAGAGCCAAGTATATTCCAAGTAAAATGTGTGCTTCCACATAGCTTTAAACAGCTATTTGACTGCACAAAATATTTGTGTTCTCACTGGAGGCAGTGGTGTGACAATTTGCCATCAGACTTTCTTGATTTGACATTTGAAAGTGGTTCCTGCTGCACCGTACCGCTAATATCTAAAGCACGTTGTAGTCAATATTTAAGCAGTCTTATGAAATTTGAATTGGTCCCAGTATTTCATTTGCTACTATAAGTATACCTAACCTGTTTATAAAATGTGGTATTCTCCCTATGTTCTATTCCATGCTTAACTGTCATCAATTTAGGACGGGGACAGAGTTCTTGGTATTGAACATTAGCAAAAATAATAATGGTGATGGCATTCACATGATAGTATGTGTCTGGACCCTGAAAGAATCCCTGCCTACCTACAAACTTCATTTTTCCAGTTCCAGAATTGACTGTACACCTTACTAAATACAGTTGAGTAGGAAAGAATCTAGTTGGGCTCTGAAATATGTGATGGTTAGAAGAAAGCATTGCTGCAATTTTGTACCTAGATTTTCTTGTTTACGTGCATTGATTTCCCTTATTATGAGTGAATTAAAAGTGGAACAGTTAAACACAGCACTTGCTAAAATGCAAGATCAGGGCAGGCTATTTCATACAGAGATCCACCTGTCATTTGTAGTGATTCTCTGACTGGGAATTTTGGGCCATGCCTGTGAGTTGTTCATGATGGAATCCAGCTCCTTTTCCCGCCTTGTATCACTGCTACAGTTCAGTAGAAGTTCTGATAATAATACAGATTACCTTGGGTGGGGTGGGGGGAAAGTCTGTTCCAGGAAGTGTGTAGAGGAGACTGATTGGGGCCTATCAGATAAACTGAAAGGACACATTTCTGGTCACTTCAACAGCAATGCCACTTGAAGAGACTGACCTATTGAACTGAACTTAACAGGCTGACATCTGTGCTTCTAGTTTTGTAGCAGGAAGCTCAAAGCAGGGCTGAGGCTGAGCTGCTTGTGCGTCAAGTTCATCCCATTTGTACCAACCGAGTGCAAATTGCCAAGGACTTCCCAAGTGTACAACTTCTATGAAGTAACAGCGAACTGACCAGGACTAGCTTCCTTTTTTTACATGCACATGCTATGAAATGCTGCACTTTTCCCCAAGATGGATTAGACCATCAAAATGAAAATATAAACGTTAAATCTGCGGGAGTATCACCACAGAATCTCAGAAGAGTCTTGATGTAGTAACACAATACATCTAGGTCAGTTGTCTAAAGCTTCTAAGAAACAGGCACTGAGTATATTTGCACAAACTAAACATTGAAATACAAAACCAACTGACAAATGTTCATCTATACTTCATTTCCTCAGAACAGGATAACCAGTTTGTCCCTGACAAGCAATTTTTAGTGTGTTAGGAAAGCGAAGACCACAACTTTGGGTGTTGGCAGAAGAAGACAGTAACAGGGCATGCGGTCTTTCAGGGTTCATACTGTGATGAAGCTTCATACCAATGTAATTAAATGTTTTTTGGAGGAAGCATAATTTAAAAAATAGGCCCTTCACCCTCATAGGCCCACAGTCCTCATCACAATGTGGAGATTTGACTTCACCAGTTGCTTAAAAACCATGATAGTAGCACCAGATCAGCCATACCTGAAACTTTATCTGCAAAGCTCCTAGATAATGTGTAGGTTTAGGTGGTGAATGCTGAGGTGGTGCCAAATGTCCTTTATTAACAGCCACCCGTAGCAGTATTGTTGTGCACATTGGTCAAAGAACTACCCCTTCAAATTGTTGTTATGCCTGATGCACTAAGAAACGGTTCTTTATTTGAGAGCAGCCCACTATGGAAGTTTTTCAATGTTAACCCCTTTGAAAACACAATCTATAGCAAGGCTGGACATTGCAAATGCACAGTAAATGCTGAAGTCATCAATGAACTGATGATGACTGACAACCTAAGTGCAAGTGAAAAAGATGGTGGGATCATTCAGCGATAGGTTAAATTTTCAGTCAAATAACACCACATAATCTGCTGAGTTCAGTAATTCAAGTGATACTCCAGAGCTTGCTCTTTTTTAGATGCTTGCTTTCTATCCTGAAAACATCCCAGGAGAACTTGGGTGGCACCCTGGCATTTCTTACTGTAGGAATATGAGGATTGCAGGAACACATAGTGGGGAAGGGACTCTCCAGACTTCTTTGGTCAGCAAGTCACAGGCATTTTGTTTAAAGCTTTGCAAAAGTTATGTTTTGTTTGACCTCATTTTTAAATTTTGTATTATATGAGGCATGAAAGCACTGACTAGTTAAAACTTTTGAAAAATACCTTAATATTTTCTAGGAAAGTTCCGAACACTTGTCAAGATAATGAGTTCATTAAGTAGTGCACACTTAGCCAGTTGCCTTCTTTCGAGTTACTGCTTTCAGTGAATTGGGTTTGTTAAGCTATCTGTTCATGCTTTGATGTGCCATTCTTTTGACCAGAGAAGTGGTGGTTATGGGGAGTTACCTTGTAACCAAATCTAGAGCAGAAAATTGCCCTGTCATGTGTACAAAACATTTGTCTCTGTCAGTATTCCTGTAAAGTAGATCCTGTGACCTCTTTCATAATAAACCCCATTGTCTAGCATCTACAATAAAGGCCTGAAGTTCACCTTGAAATGAACTGGTTTTATAGAGTGTGATCAAATACAACACTGTATTTCTGTGATAGTTCAAGACCTTAACAGTGGCCTTTCTGTAACTTTTTCCCCCTTAAACCTGTCCACCTTGCCAGTTCCACAGCACACAACCAGTGCCAAAAGAAGAGGTTTGTCTGTAGCTATTATTGTAGCTACTGCACGCCAAAAAAATCTATTCCTTTCTCAAAAGTCTTTGCTTATGAAGCCCTGATGTAGGAATTCCTTGAAGAACACTGCCATATAATGTTAAACTTTGTAATACATTACAAAGTAAAGTATTGCCTCATGGTCATATGGTTTGAAAGCTAGAATGTGTTTTGCTAATTTCTTAAAAGGTAATGGAATTGCACTGGGTTGTTTTACTTCTGTTCTTAGTTGGTCTCACTCCTTCGGCTGGTTGGCTGTGTGCTAACATCGTGTTCTTTTTCCACAGAGAGGTGCTTGGAAGATCATGAGCTCATAGTTCAAGTTGAATCCACAATGGGAAGTGAAAGTAAATTTTTGTTCAGGAAGAATTACGCAAAATATGAATTTTTCAAAAATCCCATGGTGAGTCTCATTACTTAGTTGTTTATACCACAGAGGGGTGGATTGCAATAACATTGCTGGGCACCATTATGTCTTAAACATCTATTATATAAAAAAACAGGCAACCAGCTAACAGAATTCTTTCCGAAGAAATTTTAACCAATGTTTAAATTCCTTGTACTCTCCTCCCAGCCTAAAAACCTCAAGTGTTTCCAAGTTACCAAATATACTTATTTCAAAATGTCTGTATTTATGTTGGAGAGTGACCAAGACAGGGAAATCTTCATTAGTTTAAGAAAAACAATCAGAAGTGCAATTTACTCATTATCTTCAAAGTTTCTTGATTCAAAGCAAATGAATCACATAACAAGCACTATCCAAACCGTTTCATTTCTGACAGTAATAATTAATAAAACACAAAATCCATCTGGGTAACCCCTGAAGCACTTACTCCATACAAGAAATTTCCAGTTAATCATTACATATATTGTTTCACCTATGGCTGTGCTTTACCAGTGTGCTCTGCCTTCTTTACTGACCATAGTAGCTTGCCCTCTCTATGTCCTTGGTATACCCATGCTTGAAAAGTACTGTATTCCATAGCTATACCTCTTCCTGGATTTGTAAGATCCTTTGAACGTTGTCATTTTTAAGCTGTTTACTGTGTAACTGCTTATCTGGGGATGATTTTTTCACATTTTATCTAAACAATTATGTTGGAGCAGACTGTTGGCATGAACCAATGTCAGCTGGTGCGACCCATTGAGATAGCTGAGGAGGGGTAATCCAGAGATGGTTAGGTGAGAGCAGATTTTGGGTCAGTCAAGCATTTATGGTGTGAGAAGGAAAAAAGATACACGAGGTCATGTTTAAACTCGTTGCTGAAGTAACTGCGGGTGATAAATTAATTCCTTTCCTCATAGATGCAAGTGCACAGTTGCTGCATCTTCGCACATGTGCTTGCATCTACATTTGTCATCTGCTGGTGCTTGTTTCAGAGTCTGTGCCTTGACTTACTCTGTGAAACGTTTCTGTACATGGAGTGTTCCTAGTTTTTCACTTCTATTGATCTCACCATCTGATAACCTATGAACATCTGAGCGTTGTACAGAAGTTTTGGTATCATAGGAGCTAGAGCATTGGTTTCATGTGGTATGTTTTAATTAATAACAGAGCATGGGAGTAAAACCCAGAATGCTTGGCATTCAGTCCCAGGCTCCTGCAATCACAGAATAAATCATTCTTGTGGTGTAAGAATGTGAAGGCTCCCTATCCGTTGCATTAGCTGTTGCCATATGGCACTGTTTCTACTCAAGAGAGGCTGGTAAATGTTAGCTTTCATAACTCATTGTGCAACTTACCTGGCAGAAGGGTGATTCCTCTTCAGCCCTTCTCTTTATACCCTAAAGACTGAAATTTATATTGCCTGAAGAGTGACAAATGTTCTAAACTGGAAATGTTTTTGTTGTGATTCATCTTGTTATAATCAGTCATTGTTTTATTTCAGGCATTTCTGTATGTCTCCATGCTTCAAATAATGTTTAAAAACTTCAAGAATGATTTCATGTCATTGCTGTGTATAGTACATTCAGTGTACCAAATTATACAGGAATTTTAAAACATAGCAGATGAAAGGGGAACTGGAGGAATAAATCTGAAGTCAAGTCATTGATATGATAAGCAAGGAGTCACTGCATACTCAACTTGCAGGGCCATTCATCCTTTCTTTCCCAAGAAAGTAGAGGCTGTTAGAGATCCCCAAAAGCCCTAAGTAGAAGAGGAAGTGAGAGGAAAATGCACTTACGAAATGCTGCAAATCAGATATTTTAAAAACCCACAATCTGTCTGCATGGGCATCTGGTGAGCAGAAGGAAGGGAAGAACTGCACTTGAAAAGCCCTAGTATTACTTTCTTTGTCAAGGGATCTCTAAATTCATTTAATAGTGATAGTTCCAAAAAATTAATGACTGGAAGAAATTGTCACTAGTTCTCTGTAAGAGTGTTCCAAGTATAATGTGACTTCCAATTGTTTGGTTTTTTTTGTGTCTAGAATTTCTTTCCAGAACAAATGGTTGCCTGGTGCCAGCAAACGAATGGCAGTATCCCACAGTCACAACTTTTGCAGGTACTGTTAATTATCTGTATGGACAAAGCAAGTTTTGGAGCTGGAGGGGAGGGGTTGACAGGAAGGAAGGAAGGAAGGAAGGGAGGGAGGGAGGGAATTCAAAGATCTGGAAAATAGTCAGTCAGAGAAAGACCAATATAGTGAATTAGCATATGGGGCCAATGTTGAAAATATCTGTCAAACGTCTTACCCAGTGGCATTGAGGTGTAAATTGTAAACACAAAGTATTCATAGCTGTGGTCATACATATTTGTTCCATTAATACTCAACTTACTCTGTGGGTATCTGGTTGAGCCGCCCAATGTTACTCCCTAACAGTCTTGGCAGATATATTTCTAGAAAAACAAACATACCTTTTATAAAAGGCAGAACAGAAGCACTCTTCTAGGCTCCACATCATAGCACAGGGGAAAGTGTAAAAATGCAAGTGGATATTAGAAGATGAGTTTGAGATGATGAGAGGTTTTGCTCTTGCTTTTTGTGTCCCATGTTTGTGCCTGGCAAGAATTAACAGTAAGGACCAACTTCCCCATGGTTCAGCCAACTAGCTGCTCTTTTGTATGGAAAAATAATGCCCTAAGAAGTAAGTGCAAGTAGAAATTTGTACACAGTATTTGCAGAGTAATCCCATTTAAAGCTCCCCAGGTTAAATTGCAGGGGTGTGTTCTTTATGCGTATGTGTTGATAGAGTTGTGCAATCTGCGTGGTGGTGGCATGTGCACTGCATTTATGCTGAAGTTTTGGTGTCACTGTACAGTTTCTTGCTTACTCATAGAGGAACCGTGGTGGTGGCACAGTTAGTTGGCCTTCAAGGATGGTGCTGAAGGGTGGGCTACCTCTCTGACCAGTAACTGATTCACTTAAATCTCTCAGGTTTAGCACTTCAGTCTAAGCCCCATAGTCTAAATCCTTTTTACCTCACTTATTTTCTCAACCTGTGGACATTCAACTCCAGAGCCAAACTAAAACACAGTTTATTAAAAAAGTACTGTACTAAGAAAATAAGACCATGATGCCTGGAAGGCAGTATCATGAATAACAAGCAAATTATAAAGTAGAAGCACAAATATGTGAAGAATATAAACATACAAGTAACTGATTTTAGCGTGATTTCTGTCATTTTGCATGTTTGCAAATATACACTGACTCACTGTTAAAAGACAAGTTTCCACTGACTTTTGATCCAGTGCTCTCATTTTGTGCCATAAGCATAACCAAAGTCCATTAAATTCTGGTTCCACATTCACTGAGAACAATTTAAAACATTAGCATCCACTTACAGCTGGGAAACAAGCAAACAAAAAGATCAAGCCAATTTCTGGAATTATAAATTAAAGTCATGTGCAGTGAGCTTGTAATCAGGAACCAAAACTGTCATGGACTGGCATTGCCACAGACTGGTAGGAAGAGAGGTCTTCACACCTTCGACCCTTTTTCCTGTAGTTTAAGTGCAGAATTGAATTTGCCCGTTAATATAAGCAGCAGGACTCCCCAAAAGAGCAAGATGCTCTTGAAGATGGAAAAGTTTTGAGGGTTACTCAAGTGGTAGCAAAAGGAAAACCTTACAACCTCGTGAGGTATGAGAGTTTGCTTCTGGGAAGGCTCAGAAAGGTACAGTCCTGGAGAAGCATAAGTCATGGGGGTTAACAACGCAAGAGGGTGAGGGAAAGAGGGTGAGTATATTCCCTCTAGTTCATTGCTTATCCATAAAAAAACTATCTTTGTTAAAATATTCATATTAAGTACTTCTTTTCTCTTAAAAAACACACAACCATTTTTCAGAATTTCAATGGCAGTTGTAATTTATTGCAGGTAAACCTCCTGCAGCCTAGTGGTCATTAAGCATGTTGCATCTGAGGACACCTTAAACACTGAGCAATTCTGCTGGTAATTACACACATAACAGGGAAGAATCTTAAATATCATCTCTTGATATCATATACTGCTTTAAGAGCTAGTATTTTGAGTTATGACAATAGCATTAAAACCAGTGGGATCTGTTTTCTCTAGTCTCAGCCTGGCTCAGACATGCAAAAGAGCTTGCCATCTTAGTTTACTTTTGTTTTAACTGACTGGACTAAAAGAATCTATTCTCCTTTTGGTCTTTCCATTTCACAGCTGAGAAGTGGATTCTTAGTACAAATAGCAAGAAAATTGATTTTTCTTACCCATTCTGTTAGATGAGATGAGGAGGAGGACTGGCTAAAAAAAATTAGGGTTTAATGCAAGTAAGAATTCTGACACAGGGCGCTGTTTCTGGTTTCGTTTCCTGTGGACATTGTCCACCAAATAACATCAAAACACAGCTTCGAAGAATTGCAGGGACATCTAGGCCAACCAGGCTTATGCATTTTTCTTCATACTTGTTGAATTTATTAATTTGGCATTTAACTTACTGATCATGCCCTCTATCATTTAAAAATCTGGCCTGTTGTAATAAGGGACCAATCCATCAGTTCTCCTACCATAATTAATGCTTCCTTCCTGTGATATATCACAAATCAAATTATTCTGTATGTGGTCCCTCTACTTACTCTACAAATGCTTCTCAGTCTTGAAGTCTGGTATAATTGCTGGCACTTACTTGACTGCTCTACATTTCATTTTCAGTTAAATACTCCATTGCCTGCTATATCTCTTGTCTTGAGACAACTTGAAATCTTGAAATAGGCTCTTCCCTTTCAAAAACTTTAGGATAAAGATGGAGATTTTGGCCAACATTTCCAACATGTCCAAGCAATTTGCCAAAATTGCTGTGACAAGGTATTATTTTAAGAATTAATAAGCTTACTTTCTCTCCCTTCAGGCCAAGTGTAAGATGAATGGGGATACAGAGAAGCGATAGCTTTTTTGAGATCTAAGTCTTGACGCAGAGAATAGGAAGGTGTCATTTGCAGGAGGAGATGGCCAGGTAGATGCAATGGGAAGTGCAGGAATATCCATTTTTGTCATAAATCAGATTAAACATCTTGGTCAGTTTAAACCTAGTGTGAAACTGTGCCTCAAGTTAGCAAAGTGATTTGCCATTTTCTTCTCTGTTCTGCAAATACAGTGACAATTTTATAATTCATCCATAAGATACAATGTTCATCTACATTTTCCTCTCCAACAGAACTTTTTAAACTCCAGTAGCTGCCCTGAAATTCAAGGTTTCTTGCATGTGAAAGAGCTGGGTAGGAAATCATGGAAGAAACTGTTTATGTGTTTGAGGAGATCAGGACTTTATTGTTCTACAAAAGGAACTTCAAAGGTAAGATTAAAAAAGAAGTTGCACAGTACTAGCATGTGAAAGCATTTTCTGCTTTTACAGTGGGTATTTTTTGGTGTTTTTTAAAAATCTCCACACAGTGTTCCCTTTTCTTTGTTCCATAGAAAAAGATAAGGCATGATCACATGACAGTCAAGCCCTGGGCTCTTAATGCATGAACACAGCCATACAGTTTCATTATAAAATAAAAACAAACCAGACAGGCAACATCATTGTGGCCACTGAAGTTGTGCTAACCTTCAGATTTCTCTGGAGCAATGTAATAGGCCAGGCCATTTTTAACGTGATGTGTTTGCATAAGTATTTTGTGAGCTTCCTGTACCAAGCACTTTCTGCGGGTAGGCTGATATTTAAGGGGTGTGTGCCGTGTCCACTTGAGGCTGCCTGGGAGAGGAGCCGTGTTCGTGCACTGCCCTCTGTTGGAGGCTGGGCTTGAGAGACTGCAGAGCTTGCACAACATCTTCCAAAACCTTTCACTTACTTACCTATGCTAAATCACGTTATTTCCCCAGGAGCCAAGACATTTGCAATTGTTGGCTGACCTAGAAGACAGCAATATCTTCTCGTTGATAGCAGGCAAGAAGTTGTACAATGCCCCTGCAGAGTATGGATTTTGTATAAAGGTAAATCTTCTCACTGAGTTCTTCCAAAGCTCCAGACAGTGTTGGTAGCTCGGACTCACCCCAACCCCCAGCTAAATGGGATTTGTATGTAAAACTCTTCAAGCCTTTTCTGTCACGAGGACTTGATCTTTAACATCTTTCATTTGGCAGGCATGTCCTGTGAATCTTGTCATCATTTTATGTGACACTTTTAACACTTTATCTGGTGCTCCTTTGGTTTGGGAAATTTTTGTGCAAGAGCAGCTCAGTGCTGAAGCATGGTGTGCTTGTGAGGTGGCCTTGTTTCACCTCACAGATTAAAGCTTTTTCCAAGTTCTCTAATTGAATAGAAAAGTTTCTGTGGACAGCAAGAACCAAAACTATATAGCAGCAAAGGATCAAGCTCTGATGGGGTGCAATTTTACCATTATTGTGGGCCAGAGGTTTGCCTTTATTTCAAGAGGAAGACTGTCTTGGAAAAATGAATATAAGAATAACCAGTTGCCTTTGAAGATTTTTAAAACTGCTATGCTGAAAGATTCATTTGGAAAGTATTTCAAAGGTTTGAAAAGTGTAATTTTCTAAGAAGAAAATAAGGCTGGGAGATGGTTTTATAACAGTAGTGAAGTAGTCTCCTTCCTAGCAGCCATTCCAGAGCTAGACAACAAACAAGGGTTTGCATCAAAGAGACTGGCTGCAGGGCAGATCCTGAACTGATGGAAGCAAACTTTCAGTTACCCTCAGTTATGGAAACTTTTGTCCTTCATCTCAAAATGGGGATTTATAAAGCTTCTCACAGATTTGAAAAAAAACAACAAACAACAAAACAAAACAAACAAACAAAAACAAAACAAAACCCCACCAAAAAAACCCTCCAACTACCGAAACCAAAAAAACTAAGTGCCTGAGTCTGGTTGTAGCATGGCCTGAGTACCTTGCTCCTATGAACTGCTAGGACTGCAGGTTGTCTCAAATCATAGAATCATAGAATACCCTGAATTGGAGGGGACCTACAAGGATCAATGACCCCAGCTTCTGAAAGTCAGGAGGCACCAACATTTTATCTTGTTGTACCCACCTGAGAAAGTGATTTCTTTCAAAGCATGCTCAGCCTCTCCTGAGCTTCAAACTCAGTGCAGTAGGAGCTTTTTCTGGCTAGATCTTTAGACTAATACTGTACCTGCCTTTACCTTCCTTCAGTGATTCTAAGCTTACAGTGTTGTTGGTTTTCTAATGAATGTATCTGACTTCCCTCTTAATACTTTAAAGCCAAACAGAGTGAGAAATGAAACTAAGGAACTGCGGTTGTTGTGTGCTGAAGACGAGCAAAGCAGGACATGCTGGATGACTGCCTTTCGACTCCTCAAGGTATCTAATCTCTTCTACTTTTGCAAAGCTACACCTAGAGTTAAGTGGCATTTGTTATTTTGTTCATGAGGAATTACCTATATGTTCTTAAATATCATCTGCTCCAAAACAATATGGATAAGAGCAAAAATGCCAAGCAGACCTGTCCCACCTAAGAATTTAAGCACAGGACTGAGATCTATTCCTTCCACATATGAATCAAGTATAGTTTTAGTTTTGGATCCAAATTTGAGATATGTGAATGAATTAAAAAACCCGCTTAACAAGGTACTTTCAAGTTACCATAAAGCTAAAGAAAATATTTTCATAATGGTAAGTGGTTCTCTTTACCAGAACAGAATGTCCTTTGCAATTTTTTTTTCCTTTTTTCTGAAGGTTCTATTAGAAGAAGTAACAAAAATAAGTAACCCTGTATCTTTCAACCTGAGGGTGAAAGTTACTTTCCTTTTTGAGCTAACAATGAAATTTCTTGATAATAGGAGGCTTCACTGCTTTTTGAAACAAGATCAGGATGGAGGGAACTGAGGAGAAAGCTGACTATTTTGTGCCCTTTGAAGGAGAGAACTTCCTGATCTTCATAGGAAAATGTGCATAAATTCTGGTTTGGTTCTAGGCCTTTTTGTGAATGTGCTGCCTTGAAAACTGCTGTGTTCTTCTCTGTGCCTTACTACGTCATATGTACAGAAAAAAAATTACTTTGTTTAAGACACACCAAAAGATGATTAAAGGTGTCACAGTCAGCGAAAATTAAGGCTGTGCACCAAGGCTGTGTCCATAACCCTCCTTTTTATCCACCATCTCATTTAGCTTTCCATAGTCCTATGTTACCCTGTTGTGAAATCGTATAAACTGTTTCAGTTAGCACATTCAGTAAGCCATGTTGCCATACTTCAGCACTGTGCCTCTAGGGAAGGCACTGAGTAGGTGTTTACCTACCATCCTAGCTACTAGTGTTTCTAAAATTTGTCATGTTCAACCAAGAGCATGACTGGAATTCAGTCACCTTATTTTTTTTAAGCATGAGAAAAGTACCAAGTGATACTTCCTGGTGAAATTTTTTGAAAGAGCTAGTGAATTAGAAAGGTTCTTATTTTTTATCATTATGAAAACTGAGTTGGAATGTCTTATGCAGAATTTTTTTAAGTTCTAGAGGGTAAAAAGAAGGGAATTGATATGTGTGTTCTGACCTCGACTGAAAACTTGTGTTCTACACGGAAAACATGGTGGTAGCCGAGAGTGGCAGAAATTACCTGTGTACCTCACTCAAGCTTGTATTTTTTTAAATAAAACCTTTTGTGCATATTTAATCTTTGATTGCGACCTGCCAATCACTATTACTCAATGCAAATGGCTTTGGGACAGCTTCTGATCAGGAAAATAATAAACTGGTGGCACCTTGCTCCAGTGTAAGTGATACTATGAAATCACTACAATTTTTTTCCTAGGGCATAGATTTTAATAATAATGTCCTTTTGTTTCTGTTGGCAGTATGGAATGCTACTGTATCAGAATTACAGAATTCCCCAGCAGCGAAAAGCCATGCTTCCACACTTTTCCACTCCAGTAGTAAGTAATGAACTTTACCTCACTGATTTATGATGTTGGAAAAGATACATTTGCTTTTGCATTTTAAAAGTGGAAAATTTTACACTAAGAAATGTAAATTCAGCATTGTGTAGCAAATCAATGTAAAGTTCATGTTTTGCATGAGTACAGTTTCCGTGGTTGGCTCTCCATTATCTTAAGCTTACATGATCCACATGATTGAAAAATCTTGGCTACGTCACGCTCTTTGAGATGTACGGTACAGAGACATCTGGCTGTCTCTGCAGAAGCCAGCTTAGGTCTGGCAAAACTAACACGTAAATTTCCTAAAATATGTTGGGCCAAGAGCTGACTGTTAACTACCTAAAAGGGAAGATCCTATATTTGGATCCCAACTGGCCCTGAAAATGACTGGAATATAGTAACAGGGCTAGTGGGCAACTTGAGCAAATAGATTTTATTCTGAGCCTTTGAATCGTCTCCCTCCCCTACGGTCGAAAAAGAAAAACCGTCTATTTTTGTGTCTGTGAATCTTTTGAAAGGGGAAAAAAAAATGATGTATTTTCTATGATGTTGAAGAAGGACTTTGGACAGTCTTCTGAAACCAAAACAGTTTGAAATGAAACTCTCAAGCTGGTTTTTTCTTTCCCTGTTTTTTGAAACAAGTGAAAATTCCTTTTCAGAGAAGTGTATCTGAAAACTCACTAGTAGCAATGGATTTTTCGGGGCAAATAGGAAGAGTTATTGAAAATCCTGCTGAAGCACAGAGTGCTGCCTTGGAAGAAGGACATGCTTGGAGGGTAGCTATCTTCTCTTCTTTTCTATTTTTGCAATCAGTAAGTGTCTGTTGAGAGCCAAAACACAGAGTGTGCTATGATGTTAGTGCAGTGCTGGTCACAGTATAGCTTAGCTCCGACCTGAAGCAATCACACTGCAAGCATGCAGATCTGAAAGTCAATATCCATCTTTAGCAAAACTGTCACATTCACAACAACCTTCTACCACTGCTTCTCTGTCCCCCTAGTGTCCAGAGGAAAGTTGAGGGGGAAAGCAGACCCACCAGAACTTTACTGCCAGTTTGCAAAACCAGTCTCTGAGGAGGAATATGTCAAATTAAATGCTTCCCCACATGGAAGAGGCTGGGGCTCTGACTAATGGCTTGCTCCCAGTAAGTTTAATTGCAGAATATACAAGAGGCAGGACCTCTTGCAATGAAAACTGATGTAACTTGTTTATAGTGTCTTGTGGACAGACAGCTGCAGTACAAGTTTTCCCACATGCTCGTCTTTTAGGGAAAAGGAGTCATTACTGAAGCATTAGCTGGTGCTTTATGTACGGGAGGGAAATACTGCTTGATTTACTGAGTGCCTGGTGTTTTGCCTGAGCAGAAACATATCAGACTTTTCTTTTTTTCTGTCTTTTTTTTTCCTTTTTTTTTTTTTTTTTAAGATACTGAGCTTTCATCATTAACATCTGGCTTGTGTTTTAAGCCAACTGAAATGAGCTGCTGCTTGTAGATTAGCCCCCTTCAAAGTTGCATTTCTTTTTCTCATCCTTGCATTAAATCTGCCCAGCCCCCAGTTTCCTGTAAATTAAATCTGTATTGCATGTGCACTGATTCTCTTCTCCTGAGGCGTTAGTGTGGATTTAACGGTAATTCGTTTTCTCTATAGAAACGTAGCACAAGAATGAACATCTTGGGTAGCCAAAGTCCACTCCATCCTTCCACACTGAGTACAGGTAAATTCTGATGGTTTGTAACCATAGTATCAGAGGCCTCTGTAGGTAAAGAAAAGGTACATTTCATACAGACACAGAGTGCAGCCATGTAGTACAAATGC
This sequence comes from Melanocharis versteri, assembly GCA_013397845.1. NCBI lineage: Eukaryota > Metazoa > Chordata > Aves > Passeriformes > Melanocharitidae > Melanocharis > Melanocharis versteri. Next base: position 1,213,603 of record VZTG01003993.1, read on the forward strand.
CCTGATGTCAGATACAACCTTTTTCAGTAGCTTCTGTGTCATTAACATGCTTACCCATACGGACACCGTAGAAGGAACTTGTTTTCCTTTTATGGCCCACTCAAGCTTTTCTTTAGGACTAGTCTTTTGAAACTCAGATTTTGTAAAAATAGACACTCCATAAATGTTTCCCTTTAAATGAATCCAGCAGTTAATTTGCCGTTTTTGAAAAGGAAAGTCAATGAGTGATCTTTTAATCTTTAAAGAGTAGAAGTGAGAGTTTTCAAAACAGAATTCATTCCATAATAACTGAAAAATGTAAAATTTGCAAATCCTGAACATTTCTTTGAGATTGTAAGTTTATCAAAACAAAAGGAAATTTCGTATTAATGTCCTAGACTTCTTGGAGGAAAACACAGCTATTTTCTCTTGCTATTCTGTTAAAAGAATTTTAAAATACCATTTGAAAAACAAAACAGTAAAGATAAAAATATTTGAGGGTAACTTGACTCTTGAAAGCACCATCTAAAGTGTGTTTCTTTATTTGAGATTTAGAGGGACTTGTTTCTAACTCATTACCTTATACATTGAGTTCTAAGAATTATTAGTGCCAATATGTTCAAGAAGCTATGAGAAGGCAGTATTATAAGAGACTTCTCTTGTTTACCTAATTGCATATCTGCAAATCAGAAAATATATGGAGATAGTGCCTCTCTACTTGGTATATGAAGTAGATGCATTTTTTGGTATTGATTCTTTTTTTATATAGGTTGATGGAAGATACTTTATATTCTGTTAGAGAACTATACCCACTTTTAAAATGTTTAAATAATTAATATGTGGAAAAAATGGTTGCGTGTGTAACTGTTTTTAACCATCCTCTCCCTCTTTTTCCTCTCTCCTCCAGTTATTCATAGGACACAGCACTGGTTTCACGGCAGAATCTCTAGAGAAGAATCTCACAGGATTATTAAGCAACAAGGGCTTGTAGATGGGTAGGTATTCTTGTTGCTCAGTATCTATGATCTAACAGTGAGCTTTATAGACGAGAGAACAACTTCTGCTGTAATGGTTTACAGGTTTCTCAGCACTTCTGAGTAATCTGATTGCCGAGCAGTCCCCTTATAACCTGCCTGGATTCCAAAAAGTCTTGAGTGTGTGTTTGTAGGAGTGGATCCTAACTTTTAATTTGAAAAGTAAAATCTTAGGAGTACACTTGAGTGTCTTTCTTTTTTTCCAATGTAGGCAATCAAGTTTTAGACAATGTTAGAATTTGAGAATAGTTAATTCTTGTAATCTGCATTGAGGACATATTTTTCAGGCAAAGCTGTACCTAACCATTTGCACACAAATTTATAATCAGCCATCCATGCTCTTTTGCATGAATTGGAGCAGCTAATGGTGCTTGCTCACTATTTCTGTTCTAGAGCAAAGAAATTGAAGTACCTGTTCCAGCACTCATTAAAATGTCTGTAGTTGAGATTTAAGTATCTTCTGAGCATTTCTGTTTTCCTTATTTATATAGAGTTACGGTTATTGAAGGGAAGTTGCTTGAACTGCTTTCAGCATTGTTTATTTGTAGGATAGGAAAGGCATGGTTGCCTTTGGGTCACTGTCTTCGTTGCTCTCAGGGTTAAGGTAGAAATATTCATGTTGGCTTTGCAGGAGACAGTGAAGTTCAAACCTTTCTTCAGTATTTTCTGATTCAGAAGCAACAGTAATCTTTCTGAAGACTAAAATACATTAGTGAAGTAGAAGTTGGTAGTGCTTATATATATTCATCAAGCAGTGTTTGCTTATTTTTGGGGAGTTTTGTTTAGGCTAAGGCTATTGTGTTTTAGCTTAGCAGGTCCAACAGAGAAGAGAAGCTGAGAGAGCAAAGTTTGGGTTTCTTCTTTTGGGTTTCTGGTTTTCTTGTGTTATAGTCTTGGGCTCTTTTTGACTTGTTGCCTTAGGAATCTGGTGGCCCATCCTTCTCGAAGTCTTCATAAATGTGTTCATGTGTTTGAAGCTGTGTTAAATTTGTGCCTAATCAGCTTACTCACTGTGAAACATGACAATTGGTTAGTTTGGCCATAGTATGGTCCACCAGCAGTGACAAAAGGACCATGTTACCTATGTGCTTTGAGATCTAAGGATCATGATTTTCTGGGTAGAAAACTCTTGCCTGTGTTTTCCTGCTCTGTGTGTTCTTGAACAAAAGAAGGTAGAAGGTTAACAGTCTCCTGATGGTTCATGAAAGAGGCTCAACAATGTATACAAGCAACTGATGCTGCTATCCTTGATATCTCTGGAAGTTCTTGTTGAGGATGCATCTCTCTTGGTAGTCATCGTTTGTGTGGAAGCTGGTTGCTCGCCAGAGGTTGATTAAACAGTTGCAGCATCAGTTGTGCAGACCTTTGCTTTGTGCCACCAGCTTATGATACCATGCATTATCTGAAACGGCTAGATGAAAACTAATTGAGAGATACCTGCATGAACTGCAGTAACCGCAGGGCAGGTAAGGTCTTTCTCCTTCACATGGATCCTAATTTATAAAGGCTTTTGTCCCTTTTCAACACATCTGGTCTTCCTAGGATTACAAAGGAATGTTCAAATACCATGTGTGGTTTCTAAGAGTGCAAGACATGCCTGTCCCTGACTACTGAATTGACTCTGGTTATGATGGTGCATATTTGTGGTACAAACATTTCTCAATCAGTTCTGAGGAGCTGGAGTAAATTATTTTGGGTTCTTAAGACTACAAGCAGTTCTTGCGACTGCACCTTGGAAAAGCGTGTTCCTGGCTTAGTGGTCAGCAATTAAGAGGCCTGCCCCAGTCCTGTGCTCAGCCATCTCACAAATGCACTAGTGATTAGTGCTATAAGCCTTGTGCCAAAGGTATATCCTTGTTTCCTGTGGCATGGAGAGGATCTGCTTCCTTAGTTCATAAATGTCATGGGGAGGAAACATGGAGTTTCTTATCTAGCTCTTTTCCTCCTCTTCCCAGTATGGATGTTAAATAAAGTCCATTTGGGGTAGGACTTCAGTTTTGTGGGTTAACTTAAAAGTGACAGCTACATAGTGTATGATGTTGGTAGCTGTATGCCTAAAGTACATTTTTTCCACTAATGCTGAGGGAAAAATACTGTGACTGTTCTAGAGGAAAAATCAGTGTGTGTTTTCCCCATCTTGATAATGTGGAAGCTACTTAACTGGTAAATAATTTTAAGAAAATATTGAGCTGTTTCTGTGCGATTGCAGCCATTTAACCTACACATGATTTTGCTGTCACTGGATTTCTGTGAACTGATGCAAGATATTGTAAAGTGGGAACAGATTCCCATATATTACTTTCCCATCTACAGAAATCCAGTTTTTCTCTAGAATTAAATGGTAACATTTTCTTCATGAGAGTACCTGTCATTAATGGAAAGCTGGGTTAGGGGGAACCTTAAAAAAAGCCTTATATGTACATTCTTAGGGAAAGAACTACCATAATGTATCTTGCGCTTCTTGTTTCTTCATCTGTTAATGTTGCGTAGCCATGGTATAATAATTGAAAGCAAGTTGCTAGTTACAGAATCACCTCTTAATGCAACTAAAGAAGAGTTGGGCAGTGGCACAAAATTACTTAGTAGCTCTGATTATGTAAGTACAAACAGATGGGGGTATTCAATTGGTTCTTAAAAATGTTCTCTCCTAGATTATTTCTTCTCCGGGACAGCCAAAGCAATCCAAAGGCATTTGTACTTACGTTATGCCATCATCAAAAAATAAAGCATTTTCAAATCTTGCCGGTAAGTAGATTATTTTTGATACTGATAACAAAACCCAAAATTTTAAACCATGAAGCTTCTGCCGACATCTGAGACCTCTTATTAATTACTGATGTAACCAACAAGGATGTTTCCATTAGCAAGTATATAAGCGGATATTCTTTAGAATTGTTAAATGTCTGATAAAAATTGTTGATTAACATTGCTGGAAAAATAGCGTAAATCACTACATTACACAAGTCTGTGTAATGCACAGAACTTATTCTCTGTGACTGGTAATGACAACAGCAGCTGTTGTCTCCCTTCTCACTTAAGCAAACATAGAATAACTTCGGGAAACTTTAAAAAGTTTTATTCTGGAGGTTATCCAATAATGTTGAGCTTCAAATAACGTTACACTGAGATGTTGGAAAATAATTTGATTTTTATCTTGATCAAAAAAAGTATGAAAAATTTAAGATTATGTAGACCTTTTTATTGTTCCAAACTATCTTCCCCTGTTTAGCCTGCCAATTTTACAAACAGCTAACAAATCCTTTTGGGGTATTTTTGTTTTATCTAATGAATGCCAATACTGTCTGTACAACTTTCAATTACTCTGCCCACAAGTATTCACTTTCATGAGCAAAATGTTACAAGTTGGGTTAACATATGTTTTTTCTAGTGCTGTGCATGGTTTCATGAAGAACTGCAGGCACTGGGTTGTTTAGGTAACCGAGTGCCCATCATTGATTTATGTCACACACTGGTGGTACTCTCTAAGTTTTTCTGCGCTTGTATCTCTTCATGCGCAGCCTAACTTGAAAAGGATGTTTTGTTTTCCTAGTGTGAAGATGATGGACAGATATTTTTCAGTCTGGATGATGGGAACACCAAATTCAGTGATCTAATCCAGCTTGTTGAATTCTATCAACTAAACAAAGGAGTCTTGCCCTGCAAACTCAAACACCACTGTATCCGAGTGGCCTTATGACCTCAAATCTGACTCTCACTGAAGACTGGATTTGATAGAAGAGTAATTGTAAGAGAACGTTGACACTGGGGAATTGGCAGATTTGTAAGTTGGTTAAAAAAAAACATATTATGCACCTTGGGACTCTGAAAGGGATGGATTCGACAGGTGCCAACAGACCAAGATTGCTGGTTTGTCTAACACCTAAGAGTGATTGCTGCTGAGTGTCCCAGCATCCCAAAAATGGGGGGAGGGTCTGTAAAACAATAAGTAAATTTGAAACAAAACTGGAAACTATCTTGGCTGGGCCACTTAACAGGAACAAGTGTGAAGAGAAATCTTTGAAAAGAACTCTTGCCCTGGAATAATCTTGACAATTAAGACTAGTGTGTTTACTTTTTGTATTGATCACTTTTTTTGCACTCCTACTTTGTTTCGGATATTGTATGCAGCCTATATTAGGAGCTGATGTGGCTTTTAAAATTCATGCAGGAGTTGGGTATTAATCTGCACCCTAAAATGTATGGAATGCTTCAGCCTAAAAGGATCTAGAAGAAAATCAAGATGTGTGTGTGTGTGTGTTGCGCGCGCGTGTCTCAGTACTTCTCTGGAGACCTGAGGTTCAATGATCTGCACATGTCTTTGAAGAAGCAATGAGGATACAATTCTAAAAGAATATACCACCAATATACGTACTCTTAAAACTGTTGACTTGTAGCATTATGGCTGTAGTATGTTGATGGCATATTAGTGGCATCCAGTCATGCAGAGACTGTGTTAGATTCTATGCACAAATTTTTATTATTGGAGTGGTGGTTTGTTTTTTACAGCCTTTTGACTGTTTTCCTGAGGAAACTTACTGTTACTAAATAGAGTAGGACTGAATGACTACACTTGTATTTGAAACCACCATTTTTTGTGAGAAGATTCTTCTGCAGGTAGTCTTAGTATGACAAAATAAAAAAAATTTAAAAACAGTGTTTTTAGCTTTATAGCTCCTTGAATTTTCAGACTGTTTCAAAGAGCTCTTTCGATATAGTAAAGCTACGGTGACACAAAGCTCTCCTGGGGATAGGGCATAAGAACTGTACCCCTTCTGCTTTTTGTAGGGCCATGAAAGTTTACATGGTGAGAAGGAACATGCTGGGAATAGAAACAGATTTGATTGTGAAGTAGCTGCTGGCAGTATCATCCGTTGAGGTAACTGGTGATCCCTGTGTCACGTGTGCTACTGCACACCAGTACCTGGGGCAGACAAGCATGTATCTTGCTCTGGTGCTGGTTTGTCATCAGAACTACTTTATTGTTAATGTTTAAATGAATTATTTAATGTTTACACAATAACTCTTTCTGATGATAAATCAGTGTTAAAGTCAGGCAAGTCCCACCTTGATCCTGCAGTTGCAACCAACCGTTCCTTCAGCAACTATTCAAACTGAAGTAAATTCCCAGTGCTTGGTGTCATTAGCCACAGTGAGAAGTATTCCACCCTGGGAACTTGCAGAGTGTAGTGCAGAATGGAGCATTCGTAAAATGGTAAATGATTTACACAGGCTAGTTAATCCTTAATATTTGCCACTGGGTTTAAAATCCTAGCCATCTGAAAGGGTAAAGAAGGAAAACCAATCCTACACTTTTAGGTCTTCATGTAGTGTTAAGAATAGCTTAAGACAAACCATAACCTGCCTGAGTCGTCCATATCAGCTTAAACTATGTCAATGGTATAGAAACACTGTATTTTAGTTTACAGAACACATTTAGTATTTTTTTTCCATTTAATGTCTAGATACTAAAAATGAAGAAACTTGATTTTGTTTTCAGTAGAAGCCTTTTTTTGTTTTGTTTTGTTTTTCTTTTTTTAATTGTACATAGTGAAATGAGTGTTCCTGCTTTCTAGACAATGTATTTTAAAACCTTGAAATTAAGCTAACTTAAGTCTGACTTCACTTTGCATGCTTCTATTTGGCCCCTATTAGGAGAAAAAAGATACTTGTATTGACTACATTACCAGTTTAATAAGACCATTTATGCTGTAGTTTTAAGTTTTTCTGTTTACATAGCTTAGTGACAACCATGCATTTTTCCCAGTAGGCGGATAGTATTTGCAGTGTTTCATATTTATAAAAAAAAACAAAACCTTGCATCTTATTTAAATTGAGAATAAAAGTTTGACTATGAACCATGATTTTTGTATGTAGATGGTTGACTTAGTATTTTGTACTCTTCCCAGCTAAAGTGAGCTGTTTTGAGAAAGTGACCACCTTCAAAGTGGCAACAATCTTACTTAAGCAGATCACTGCTTTGTCTTCTTTCTGCTGGAAAACAGTCAATGCCACCTTAGTTTTCCAACAGATTCAGCTGGCTGCCAGCTCAGAATACCAAGGACTGAAGGACATTTGACTCTTATTTTTGTATTTAAATGACATGAATGTAAAGGGGATGCTCAGGGTTGTTTTGGAGCCTGTTGAATTTTTATCTTTTTGCCTGTGATTTTATTTTCTAAATAAATACTTCATGTAGCAATCTTGAATATGTTGAGAAGGAAAATGCCAAACCATTTTGGTAATGAGGTTACTAGTTAAGTTATGTTACGATAGGTGTTAAAGTACAAAAAACTTTTTATTTGTTAATTAATCTTGAAGAAACACGTGCCTCAGTTTAGATGTTTTGTCTTATCTTTTCTGCACTAAATACCTGACAGTTTGACCAATCAATGCACCTTTCCAGTGGCAAGACTTGCTTATCGTAAATTATATTGTCACAATGCAAGATTTAGTGACTGTAAAATGGAATAAAGTTTAAAGTTTCAGGGAATGCAAAAGGTATTAACTTAAGAGACAAAACCTTTATTCAATATGCTTTGCTTCATACTGTAAATAGCTTTTTGGCTTGTGAACCTAATTGTAATCTTTCAGGTATTTTTGTACAAATAAGGGACTGATATTCTGTTTCTTGTAATTAGAAATAAACGTTAATACAATGCTATTCATTTTATATTGGAATGAATGTCATCCTTTGGATATATCAGTACATTGTGTATCTCTTGCCATAATGCAGGTTAATTGGGTGGGTCATGTTAAACAGCTTTTAAGAAGCGTGAAGAGGAAAACACAATCCCCAAGATACCTTTATTCTGGCTGTTCTGTCTTAAAATTCCTATTAGAATAGACTGCGTTTTATTTAGAAAAGAACTTGTTCACCCCTTTTGTTTGAGGAATATTACTGGGGATATTCTGCTATCATATTTACAGTACTCATTTGGGAAGGCTTCTAGAATCATATCAGAAAAACATACCATGACCATCTTTCAGGTCATAAAGTTATAACTCATTGAAAATGCGTACCCTGCATAAAACACTTTATTGGCCTGATAGCTGTAGGATCAGAAGACTTTTCAATAGTACTTCCAGAAAGCAATTATTTACCCCGTCATCCTTGTATTTGAGTGGTCTATCAGCATTTGGATGCAAAAGCACCATCTGAACAAAATACATCTTTACTTAAAAAATCCAGGGGCATGGAGGAGTGGGGTGGAGGGACTGATGGTTCTTCTGGCAGATAGAAAAACAGAAGGTTGGGAATATTTTACTTCTTTTTTTTTTTTTTAACACAATCCTTTCCTGTTTCCTCCTTGTTAGTCCATAGAAGCCATCAAATGCATTCCACTTCAAAACTCTGTTACACTCTGGCTCCTGCATGCTACGTCTCCATGTGACATCTCCATATTGCACCACAGAATGAGTTAATTAATATGTTAGCATGATGAAATTCATTCATCAGCACACAGAGTACTTCCTTTGGATTTTGATATTCCTCAAGGTTTTTTCTATCTGGACATGCATGTTAAGGTGCTTAGAATTCACTATCCCGCATGCAGTAACTTACTTTTTTCACTAAGTTAACAAAGGGGACTGCTTGCTTACGAAAGGTTTGAGGATGTCTATTTCCTGCTTCGCTAGAGGAGGCCATACTAACACTGAATCTGACACCCTCTATAATCATTAAAAGTCAAGGACAATAATTGTACACAAAGCTGTAAAAAAACCAACCAACCAAACAACCAATAAAAATAAACACCAAACCCTACCTTGCTTTATTGTATATATTGCATTGGGAACACACAAGAAGATGGCATTAAAAAAAAGCAACATGGTAAGAAGATCTCAGTAAGCCTGCCTGGTGGCAGGGTAGTGCTGTTTGCATGTTTGTCCAAACTGCCCGCCTCTGTGGCAGATGCAAAATCATACCTGTGAAATCTGGACCTTGGCACTAGCAGTGAGTATTTGTGCTATCAGGACATCACCAGTACAAAATTAGTCTGGGCCAGAAGTGGGTCTGTGGTACAGATTTGAATTACTTGCCTGATAGGTTTGTGCTTCTTTTACATTAGCTGCAGAACAACAGACATGATCAGACATCTAATCCCACATAAAGCATTCTAGCATGAAGTTCACCTGGCAAAACAGCTTAAATGCATTTGGGCCTATAAGTAAATTCCTATCAGACTTATGTTCTACGGCATGTGGCTGCAGCACTTTCATCCTATACAAAGAACCCTTAAACTAGGATTATTTTAACACTAAATTGTTGCTTCAGCCTGCACTTGCAAAACCAGATGAGAAAAACATCACCAGATGAGCCATTTCCCTTCAAGTTGAACTTTAGATGACTTTTGGTCTTTCTTATTGCTAATTTAGTAATGCTTTAATCTGGTTTGTCAGTGTCCAGTCTGTAGATTGCTTTGTGTCTCAGACATTGTTTTTCTGACATCTTGGAAACTTCAGTAACAATGTCAGCGGATGACGAAAAGAGATATCTTCCTCTGAAATATCCATGCTGCCTTCATTTGGGTTGCTTCTGCATCCTAAATCTTAAGTCTTCCTTCCTTAACTTGAAGCACATTTTAGTTAGTGTTTGAAAACCCAACATAACCACAACTATGTCCAAGAGCTGTATGATTTTCATTAGATATTGCAATTAATCACATCTGAGACTTGAAAATGAATTAGTTTGTGTAACACTCACATTGCAAACCCTTAGCCCATAGACAATTCTGCTCTAATTGCTTGTCATTTTGAACAGACACCAGCAGATGTTTTAGCAAGAAACATAGGTTCACACAAGACATTAAGCTGTGATTAACAGGGTTCTTACAACACTTGTTAGTTGCCCAGGTTTGTTATGCTTTGCTATAATCAGGTGTTTTCCATCCCTTGGCTGCAAGATTCTGGTGCCACAACTGGGGAATAGGAAGGTGAAATTACAAACAGCTGCTGGCCCTGAGCCAAAATACAGCCTGGTTTTATGGGCCCTGAAGCTCAGCTCAGCTGTGCTCAGAGGTACAACTCCCTAGAGCTCAGAAGAGAGAAAAGGAGGGAAGTGGAAGGGAGAAAAGAATTACTCATGGGCAGTATTGTCCAAGGAATGGGTGTGACTAGGAACACAGTGAAGACAGTGCTGTGATGCCCTGAGTGCTGCTCATCACTCCCTATGAATCAGTTTCCCCTCCTCTTCCCTGAAACTTGTGAAGACACTTCTACACAAAGACTTCCATTTTATTTTCCCTTTGAAACACATTCTCCAGAAGTGTTGGGACTGGCATCTTGCGTTACCAAGGAGAGAAACAGCAGTTTCGCAACAGCAGTGGGATTGGTGTTCTCTACAACCTGCCCGTTCTCCAAAACAGCCTGTCCAACTGCCATTAGAAGAAAAGGAAGGTGGAAGTGTGGTAGTATGGTTCTGCCAAGAACGATGATGGTTAAAACAAATGGCTGAGCACAGTCCTGAAAGCGTACAATATCACTGCTTCACAAAGAATCCCAGATACATCGTACCTTTAAATAATTTAACTATTCAGACCTTTTCATTATTTGATTTCCTCCATAATACTTCTCTTTGCTGCTGAATTTGTGCATGATAATAATGTGCTCTGTGTGACTCTTACCAACTCATAGTTTTCAGGTTGCTGTAGCACTCTCGGAATCAAAAACAAATACAGAAATGAGGCAAGCTGTGAGAATTAGAGCTTCCTGAAAAATAACTCCACAATACATCTAGTCATGGAAGAATGTAAATTGATAATTATAGAATTGGTGGGCAGAAGACTTATTTTGGGTTTTTTTCACTAGAGAGTAAGGTTTGAGAAAACAGCTGGCTAAACAAGGGTGAAAGTCATTGAAGGCTCAAAGTTTGCCTCAAAATATTTACAATTAATAGCTGGAACAAGCATTTACCTGCTGTAGAAAACAGAGTGCTTCGGAGAAGAGCATGTACCTGGGAAGGAATTGCATCCTTTCTCCTTAAAAGTATAAGAGAGCAGGAACTCCAATGCAGAAAAGGAGACTTAGGATGTAGTAGAAATGGAAGAGCAAACATGAGGGTCAGAGGAACAATCAAATAAATAATAAAATAGTTCAGTGAGCTAGTATAATAGATCTGTAGATAAACATAGGCAGCTGAGCAGAAACAAAACAGTTAGGAGATTTTTTTGATACATAAGTCACCTGAAGTATGCAGAGGACCAGGTCAGGAAAACCAGAAATATTTCTTCATAAACTGCTCATATAATCTCTTGAATTGTCCACCACAAAACGTAGCACATGGTAAAAGTTCACATGGGTTCACAAAGGGCTTCTGTCACATCATGATAGAGGAAACTCAGCTGATGAATAATAACTACAAAAATACCATCGTTTTCTCTGCAAGTCCATTGGTCACATGTCACCAAGTGCCAGGAGCAGTCTTCAGGGGAAGAATCATTACTTGACAGCACATATATAAGTACATCTTCCTTGCATGTCCATTACTAAGACAAAGGCTAGAGATACTTTTTACTTGATCCAGTAAAGTGCCCACATGAGGGCTGGCTCATACAGAGGCAACTGAAGGTAGCACTTAGGACCTGAGGAACGTCCAAGAAAACCTGCCCTACAGTCACCTGGAGGCTCCCTTTGAGTGAATTAAGGCTGCCCTTAGCGAAACAGCCATGTAAGTATTGAATTTGCTTCCCACCACCCCACCCCAGGCAGTGATGCCTCCAGGGTCTGCGATAGCTGTCCCGTCCTCGTGTGCCTTCCCCCATTCCAGCCTGCCACTGAGAGGGTTTGCTGCCAGTGTGGGAGCTGCCACAGCAGAGTCCATCAGGGCTCTGAAGTTGTTCAAGAGTAGTGTCTGGCTTCATTCTGCCTCAAAACTGGGTCATAATTGTCAGGGACTCAGCTGAGCTTTTGAGGTGTCCTCTAAAATGAGCTTTAAACAGAGAACAGGTGCTACTCCCTTTCAAGTAAGAAATGTGTATACTAAAAGTTGTGTATAAACAGGTATCTCTGGGCATTTTTGTTCAGTGGTGCACAGGGATGTGTTGTGAAGTGTTCTCCTGGGTAAAACACAGCTTTTCCTTTCACCTTTGACATCTGAGGAATGCTGTCGAGGCTCTCCCCAGCCAGCCACTGCTAATCAGGCAGGGAGAGAATGGGAAGAGCAAATGACAGAATTTTTAGGGTTGGAAGGGATCTCTGGAGTCCGTCCAGTCCAATCCCCCTGCCATGGCACAGTTACCTAGATCAGGTTACACAGGAGCGTGTCCAGCTGGGTTTTGAATGTCTCCAGACAGGGAGACTCCATGACCTCTCTGGGCAGCCTTTTCCACCCTCAATGTAAAGAAGTTCTTCTTCATGTTGAGGTGGAACTTGTGTTTTAGTTTATGGCCATTGCTCCTCATCCTGTCTCTGGGCACCGCTGAAAAGTCTGGCACCATCCTCTTGACACCCACCCGCCTTTGAGACATTTACGTGCATTGATGAGATCAAATGCTGGTGCCCCGCCTGGTTCCATGCCGCGCTGGAGGATGCTGCTGCCTCCCAGCAGCAGGCATCAGAGGTTGCCTGGCCTCTGTCCTGCCCCAGCGAGGGGCTCACCCGGGCTGGCCCCGGGCATCTCCTGCCCCGCGAGGGGCCCGGAGGGGCTGCGGACCGCCTCTGACAAGCAGGAGCCGGCGGCAATGGAGCCCCCTTTCGCTGATTTCCAGCCTCTGATTCTGACAAGTCTAAATCCCGGAGTAAGTGGCGCCAGCGCGGGCCAGCTGCGGTAAAGCCCGGGCTGTGCGCGGTGCCCGAGCCGGAGCAGGCCGGGCCGGCCAGGCCCGAGGGCCGCGGGCACCGCGGGCTCCTGTCCCTGGCCCTGCCCCGGGCCGGCAGAGGGCGCCGGGAACGGCCTGCCCTACGCCAGGCCGCGGGGTTTTGCCTTGGCTGGGGCTCCTTTGTTTAGTGGCGGCTCCCCGGGCCTCGTCTCCCGTGAAACTGCTGTCAGCCAGCTCTCAGCGCAGCCGGGGTGCCCCCGGCGGGGCGGCTGCTGCAGGTGGCAGCACGGGCGCACGGCTGGCCCCGTCCCCGCCGAGGGCAGCACGTCCCGGTTTGTGGACGGGAGGGTTTTCCCCTCCCGGCGGTGCCCCTGAGGCACCGGCAGGCGGGAGCCGCCGGGCAGCCGCTGCCCCGGGAGCTCTGCCTCTGGAGTTTCCCAAATTGTCCGGCTCGCTTCCTCGTGTGACTCGCCAGACATCTCCGTGGCGCGGACATCCTCGCCGGCGTAGCCCCGGAGAGGCAGGATCTGCCGGGGATGCTGGCTCGCTCCATCCCACGTCTCGCTGGATTTTTCACCTAAGGTTCCGTGAATAAGTGAGAAATCCCACGTCCCTGCCATCCCTATGGCTGCGAATTGCGGCTGAATGAGCCCACGGGTTTTCTGGTTTTCCCGTGTTGAGAAAGAGCGGCTGATAAAGCTGACACAGGGCCACGCCTGGTTAATGGTTAACGAGGGAGTGCAGGGCGAGCACGGCAGTACCAGTGAAGCCCCGATAGTTGCTGGAAAAGCCTTAGAAATTTACTGAGATTAAAATTCCTTAGCCCCTTCTGGTGACCTCTTCTTCAAAGGGCGACTGTGAACTACAGGGAGTTGTAGGGAACTAAACAAAATACCTGTTTCCAAGATACCTGGAAAAGGAGTGAAATTCCCAAAAAGGTAAGGATAAAATCGGTAATGTCTGAAAATGAAGTTACCTCTGCACTTTCACCAAATAATCTGATCCAACAAATCCACAAAATTTGTTAGGTATTGAACGAGTCAGTGTTTAGAAGTGCAACATAATATGCTAAATGTAAACATTTTAATTGACATATGCTTAAGCCAGTTTTCATGAAGGAGTCAGGAGTTCATGAGGTATTTTGAAATCAAAGCTTTGCAATTCACAACATTTTTAAGAGAACCTCTTCTTGACTGCTTCTAAAAATGGAGTTGAGGGCACTGCTGCTAAAGGGAAGCAGTCTGGAGGGATGCTAGTACCTCTAAATGATGGTGTATTGGGCAGTCTTGGAGCTAGATCCCAGCTGACAAGGTAATTTTATTAAACTTTTCAAATTTGGTCAGAAAAAAAATTCTTATTGTTAGAAAATTTTATGCTCTTAGTCCTTGAGCTTGGTCTCGTTGCAAAACTGTCACATGAGGCGTATCCTCTTGTAGAGATCCTTTTATGGCTCAGGGACTGGAGGGATCCTCATATGTTGACACTACAATTTTATGTGGGGCTAAATGTGAAACAGCAAAAATTATTACAGTGCTGCTGGGATTTAAAGAGCAGTAAGATGCTGAAATTGGAAAAGGAAAGATGAAATAAAATGACAGTCACCATTTACATTACAGAAATTTACTGCTTATGTCAATGGTAAATAAAAGGGAAAAAGGAGATACTCTGATGAAAGTTCAATGAAAAACAGGTTTGCAGTATAAGTGTGATACATGCTGAAATGTTTCCTTGGGTGAGTGACACCTCAAGGAAGATCATCCTGGAATTCTGATGGTCAAAGTATGCATCTCCCACCAGCAACACAAAGTGAGGAAACTGGAATTTCTTGCTAAAATTGGTAAAGGTTTTTTAAAGTTGTAAGAGAGTTTCTTTGACTGGTCAATTGATACACATCCATGGGAAATTTCTATGCTGCTTTAGCATATGTTTCTTACTCTGTTCCTTCCATTGTGCTGTAATCCTAATCCCAATCCTGTTACTCATCTCGACCAAGTCGGTTGCCTCTGCATGTCCACAATCATCCAGTTCCTCTGATGAGTGTCTCCCCATTAAGCCAGTTCATGCTGATTATATTTTTTTCTCCTAGTAATGATATCTTTCCTGTAGAAAATGTTTGGAATTAAACAACTGTTTTGTTGTACGTTTTTCACCTTCTTTCTTTATCCTGTGTGGATTATATCGCTATCTATTCAAAACCAAATGAATAAACAGGAGAAGAAATATTATGGTAAATAGTCATTTCTTGGGAACTAAATTGGGATTTTAGTGTTAGGCTCTTTGTCAGAAAGCTGGCAAGAGCACTGTATGCTTAAAAGGTTGCTCTTACAGTTCACTATTAAATAATACTATATCGCTCCCCCTTCTCCCCCCGCCCCCCCACTCCCTCCTTGTTTTGAAAGGAACATTTGGTTTGAAAATTCAGGGAAAGTTTGCTAAGCTTTGTGAAGGTGTAAATAGAAACTAGTTTTATCTTTCCTGGTTGTATGTTTTCAGAGGAATTGGGTGGATTACATGGAGTGAAATGTAGTTTAATGTTATTATTCTTGTATTATGTCAGACATATTACTTTTTTCCTGAATTTATTTTTCACAGCTTCAAAGGCAGACAGAAAGATTCTGTCCCTAAGAAGTTGATGACTGATGCAAGGTTTCGTGGCAGTACATGATTTTTTTTTCATTTATTCTCCCTCAATGAAGTGCTGTGCTGTGAGTCTCAGTATAGGAACATGGGATGACTTGAAGGCAAAGATGTGACTCCAGTACTGTGTCACCTATCAAAACAGCCTCTACAGAGGATGTATCTCCCCATCTGTTAGGTACAGCCTATCTTTGCAAGACTGGATATGAAGCAGAGAGGTTAGGAAGGTTTTCAAGTGTTTTGAACAAAGATAAGGTGGAAAGGTTTCAGTCACTGAAAGGAGTATAAGGAGACAGGACATGGGACTCATCTGCTCTTAGCACTGGAGGCAGTTGAAGCCGCAGTAGCAGCAACTGTGCATTCCAGTCGAAGCTGGAATATGTATAATGCTAAGTCAGGGTTATTATTAGCATTTCAGAGTTTCAAGCCAATCGTGCCAAACTTGGGTTTGTGACATTCCTTATGCTTCAGATTTTTTTTTTTTTTTATATACCAAGTACCATCTACTGTCTGATTGCTAGGGCAACGTCAAGCACTGGTGTCAGCAATACTGGCATATCATTTGGAGTTCACTTTACAAAAAGGAAGGGAATAATCTCTTCCTGCTCGGTAGACAGGATATAAGTAACAGACTAAAATTGGTGGAAAAAGAGGTCCTAGAAAAAAAATGCACTGGAGTGTATTGTTTAGGAAGGCTATAAATTCAGCATCACAGTAATGCTGCTGGTAAGTCGTTTATAACACCTCCCTGTGTTTTGGCCTCACTTGCACTCAGTTATGCTGTTGACTGTTTCATTTAAATGATTAACCTCACAGTTTTTAGATTTTCGTTTCTCTGACATGTGACAGTGCAGGTACAGTTAACGTGACATAACAAGAGGGAAGCATCCTTACTGTGCCTACTTAGTCGTGCAAAAAAGCGAGATGGGAAATTACAGATATACTACATATGGTGCTTTCTGCTTTTAAAAACAATCTGAGCTCAGAGAAGTAGAAAGGATCCAGCTAATCGTAGAACCAGCTCTATGAATTTCAAGGCAAATATACATTTCCAGACACATGGGACAAGCTGAAGACTGCTAAAATGCCAGCATGCTGGGAGAATGGCTGGCAGACACCTTTTCATCTTGGACAATACCCTAGAGGAAATGGCCTTTCTGTGTGGCAGATATTGTCCCTTTCTGTGCTGCTTCTTTAAAGGGAGGGAGAAAGAATGAATGCAAAGGATTTCAGAGGAGGTGTCATTTCTTTTATGGCATCCTGTGGGTGCATTATCTTGCAGAGACCTTTTTCTTTGTCTCTCAGTCTGATTAGCACATGTCTTTGTGCAGTTTTAAAATGCTTGGACATTTCTCCCTGAAGAAATACATGTGCCTTCCAGCAGTTTTAAATTGCTCTTGATATGTTTGATATCCTTATACATCTGCAAACCCATCAGAATCTTGCTGAGTTCTTGACTGTAATTCTTCCTGTGGTAATTATATTTTCTGCTGTTTTAACCACATGTGATGTGAAAAAGTGTTTCCTTCTGTCTGTTTTTAATGTGCTATCTTTAATTTCCCAGTTGTCCCTCTTGGGCTTTTAGAATTTGAAAAACAGAAAGAAGTTCTTTGTCTTCTCCCTGTACTCTTTTGTTCACTTATCCTTTCCTCGGTTTCCTTCATGTTGTTCTGTTTTCAAAGCTAACCAGGCCCACTCATTTGAATCTTCCCCAGAGGACAGTATAAGTGCCTTTGAAGAGAAATCATCTCTTATACTCCAGGAGGGCACTGAAGTCTTTTTGAAAGTGAAAATCTGAGAGAATATTGAATATTCCTGAAATGTTCCAACAATTGATCAAAAGTTACTAGAATATTTTTCCTATAATTCTCCAACTTGTTCTTAGTGGATCTAAACTTCTTGCTATTCTTGATCATGCTACTCATTAAACAGGTTTTTATCCAACAGTGCCACCAAGATTGGTTAGACTAAGTTTGACCCCTAGGACTTCTTAACCCTCTCTGTATCCTGCATTACTTCAGATTATTTGTACTGAGCTTCCGGCAACTCTGTACTGACTATTCAAGATGTGACATTCCTAGCTCTCCTCCCCAGTTCCTACGGCTGCATCTTTAATAGGGGAAAAAAAAGAGGGGGGAGGAGGATGATGGGATGGTGGAATGATACTCTTTCACTGCAAGTTTTTGTATCTCACAAATAAAAAAGCCCCCGGGTATTGCAGCTTCCATATATTTTAGGCAGCTGAAGTAGAGGACTCTGAGACCTCCTTGGCAGGAACTCTGGTTAAGATAGGACATAGAAAGAATGGACCAGGAGGGATACTCGCTGTGGTGATGGGTAGTGAGAGCTCTGAGACGGGACACGATGAGTAAGCCTGTACTCTAATAAAAGAAAAACTAATATCTAAGAGAATTTGAGGGAGAGAAAGAGGAATATTGTGTGTATCTCTTGTGAGGACAGGCTGAGGGAGCTGGGCCTGTTCAGTCTTGAGAGGAGACAAGTGAGAGGGGGACCTCATTAATGTATATAAATATCTGAAAGGAGGGTGTCAAGAGGATGGATCCAGGTTCTTCTCAGTGGTGCTCAGCAATAGGACAAGAGGCAATGGGCAGACTCTGATGCACAGGAAGTTCCACCTGAATATGAGGAAGAACTTTCCTGTGCAGATGACTGAGCACTGGAACAGGTTGCCCAGAGAGGTTGTGGAGTCCCCCCCACTGGAGATGTTCACAAACCATCTGGACACAATCCTGTGCCATGCACTCTGCAATGACCCTGCTTGGGCAGGGAGGCTGGACCAGATGACCACTGTGGTCCCTTCAACCTGACCCATTCTGTGGTTCTGTGGTCTGTTGCCCATGGTTACTGACACATACTGAAGATGTTCCATAAGATGATCGTATTTTCTGCCCAAATACAAAAGGCCAGCTAATTTTATGGATTTTGCTTTGCAAGTGGAAACACCCAGGGAACAAAAGAATTGATTTTTGTGAGGAAAGAAATTATGGCTAGAGAATATCTTTTTGAAAAATCTCTCATGAAAATAGAAACTATGAAGATGTTACAGACATCTTTATATTAAATGGTAAAAGTTTAATAATTAAAAGCAACTTAGTGATGATCCTAATCTATGAGGAAAATCCCTTCATATCAATAAGTTTCCATAATAACGTGTAAATAGAATTTAATATCACAATGTAGAATCAGAGGAAATACTTGATTGTGAGAGCTTCAAAACCTCTGCATGACTGCTTAACACTATTATTATTAAGGACCAATGATAAACTGGCATACAAAGTCAAACTTCATTACAAATGTAGATACAGAACTATAATTGCCCAGAAATTGAAGTCCTGAGACCAAATACGTATTTTGGTATTCATTCACCTTAATTAACCAAATCAAACTGATTAATTCAAACAAACCTATTGAGCAATAGAAAGCATTTGTGAAGCTTTGTAAACAGTAACAGCATAAGCCTAGCTTTGAAGAACGTGCACACTCAAACAGAAAGCATTTTGCACCCCAGCTAGGGCGCCACTACGGGCATCCCCAGGCAGTCACCAGCCAGCAGCAGGGCCCTGGCTTGAGCCAGCAGGAAAAGCCAGCAACCTCTGACTGGATGCACACGTTATGCATATCGCTGTGGTTTTCCTTTTTTAATGTTATTTTTTAGCATTCTAATCTTTTTTTCTTATGGCATAATCTTCTGTTTCTTCACTATTCTTTTCCCTCCAAGGAGATTTATATTTAATGTTGGCATCTGTCCCTAGAATCCTTCTTTTTATCATCATACTAGAATTTATTTAACTATTTAGCCATACATTTGTTGTTTGTCGAGGCTAATGGCATAGAGCCTTTACTCAGGTGGGTGTGGAAGCACATGCTTCTCTTGTAAGAGAAGTTCAGCTTCTCTTAC
Organism: Melanocharis versteri; assembly: GCA_013397845.1. Taxonomy (NCBI): domain Eukaryota; kingdom Metazoa; phylum Chordata; class Aves; order Passeriformes; family Melanocharitidae; genus Melanocharis; species Melanocharis versteri. The sequence continues at coordinate 1,232,925 of VZTG01003993.1, forward strand.
AAGATCTTTTCGGACTCTCAGAAGTCCTTTTATTTGCTGGTTGCTAACACGACAGGTGCCTCATGCGCTCTCTCTCTAGTTTTTTCTGTTGCCTTGCACATGCCAGGATTTTTTTCTTGGCACTGCTCACAGAGGCAATGACTTGACTCCTCGTTTGCCTGCCCTGCCAGCTCTTAAATGAGCCCATATTGTGCCATTCTCTTTGGGTACCTGGAGACCAGGTACAAAGGTGTTGATTCCTGAGCAAGTATTGCAGGACCACATCCTGAGGCCTTCCACACCGGCCAGGATAGGGGCCTGTTGTTGTGCTAGGCTGCTGAAAATGACATTTGTTATAATGAAAAGTTTAAATTCAAAAAGTAAAACCCAGAGCCTTGCAAATGTGTTTTGTGCTAATGAAAAATAAGGCACAAAAATTAGAACGCATTATTATGATTGTTTGTAAGTGTGAGGATTCTCTATAGCTGCATCAGCAGCTCAGCTAGTTATAAGGCTGATCTCAAGAATATCTGCCCACGACACACAACTGTTGTGTGAATTCATGCCCTGGGTTGTTCTTACGCCTACCTGTGCCTCCTCCTTTTCAAGGTTATTGATACATTTTTCTATTGTACATCCTAATGAGTATGTTCCTGCCTTTGGGTGATTTCCATTCTAGCTCTATCCAAAAATCTGAGATGCAAACATATTTTTTCTCTGTTTAATTTTCCTTTTTCTAAAAAAAAAAATGGTTTTTTTTACCATTGCAGTAATTTGTTACCATGTTGACTGCTGTTCTGTTCAGCCCAGTAATTACTTAATTGCATACTAGTCCTTAAATGACTTTAAGATTGAGTGGTGAACTATTCATTTGCTACCACTGTGGCTTTCTCACATATTTCCTTTCAACTTTAGAAAGAAAATAAGACAAAAAATGTCAGTCTTCTTTGCTACAGCTTTTGCTTTACTCTGAAGGATCTTTCGGACAATGTTTTTTTTTAATTTTTCAAGAGCAGTTTTCTTATGCTTTTGAATATTTAGTTCTTAAAAATACATTGTGCCCTTTTGGTGCAGCAATTTTTGATGTAATATGTCTTTATGAATAGTCATTTTAAAAGCACATAAATTTGGGCAAAATTTCATAGCTGGCAGAAGGAGTAAGATATTAAAGGTGGTATAGGGAAGCCAGTGTTATTAATCTTACAAAATAAAAAGTGTCATTATGGATCAGTACGTACTGTGTGTTAGTGCCTTCTTTCTCACCTATTCTTATTTATCCTGCTCTTGATAATGGCTGTTAAAAAAACCCTTTTTAGTTACCATTTTATTTAGAGAATCATCCCTAATGTTTCATTGATTTTGAAACTTAAAATGATCTTGATGTTTGATAGGTTCTTTGGTGGACCTATAGGCCTGTTTGTGCTGTTTTACTAGGAAAGGCATATTGACACAGCCTTAATTTATCTTGCTTTTTGAGGATCAAGTTCCATCACAAGAAGGAGGCTATGGAGGCTATTTGCTGCAAATTGCTTTTAAGTATTTCTTTTTCGTGTACGTATGTTTGGTACATAAATTACAAAAAAAGAAGTTGTGTGAAGAAAGGTGTTTGCTATTCTGAAGTTTTGAATGTTATTACGTCATGTTGTTACAACATAATTACAGTGCAAAGATTATCACATCCAGTACAGCTGACCTTGCTGCCAGGTTCTGATTTGTCATCTTTTTGTGGTTTCTACTCCACATTAGAAGTGAATCTCCTTGTTTTCAGGAGAGGATTAGGGGGTTTTTTTGAAAAAATACAGTTCCTACAGACAACTGGTAGTTACTTTAGCAACAGAAGCCTCTGATAAGTAGTGGAGATGTTTTGAAATTGCTAAGATGATGCATCAAAGTTTATTGTATCCAAAGCAGGCTAAAACATTCTTTTGCTCAAGAAAAGTACCTGTTAAAGGAAACTGGAAGGAAAACAGAACAAACACAGGCATAGAAGCACCATTCATTTATTTGAAAAACAGCAGAAAGGTTATCTTTTCAACCAAACAGGAAATTTTATGAACATGAATGGCTTATTCAATAGATGTTTTACAGGACAAACATAAAGAGAAATGTGGAATAGGTAGTGTTAGATGATGGAGTGTAACTGAGCTATGAGTACAGGAAGTTGTGTCCCCTGCTGTAATTTGTACTTCATTCCCTTCTTCACTGCACAGTGCCTCTACACTCCCATTTCAATTCCAGGCACAATATTCAGCCCATTTTTCCTGGAAGAAAAAAATGGATTTTAGATGCCTAATGAGGATGTGAACAGCTTCACTGTAAGAAAACCCACAGCTCCACCTATCTCTATTTCAAATTCAACAGGCAGAACTGTACCAAATGTTTTGAATCTTATCCCAGGTTCTGGATCCCTTATTCCCCAATCTTCTTCAACATGCTAGTTGAGGATGCTTCTGGTCACCTTGTCATCACAGGTTTACAGCTTGTCTTCCTGGATAGCAGCAGTAGCAGCCAGCAGAGCTGAAAGCTGCAGAGCTGAAGAGAACTGTATTGTCTTGAGCACCCAGAAATACTGACAGGCTTTTTGTGACGGCTTGCTTTTCTAGGATTGGTAGAAACCAACTCTTCTTTGTAAGTATCCATTGAATAATAGTGTAACACTATTTTTCATGGGGGTTTTTTTTCAGTGAATGGGAAGTAAGGAGATCATGTAATTCATCCTTTGTTTAACATCACTTTGAGTTATTTTCTTAGCAGTGTTGCAGGATTGGAATGTGGTTGATATGCATTATACTCACAGCTGAAGGATCTTAAGTTAGGCTTTATTTTTTTTATATAGTAAATTAATTTCCACAATTATTCTTCTTGAAGACTACAGTTACATAAAATGTAGACCTGGGTTGTATGAGTTTATTGTTGTGTAAGATAAAGTAAATAAATCATAATTTTCATGAAAGATTAGTGTGATTTTACATGCTGAGCATACATATTAAGAAAGAAAATTAGCAACCAATGTAAAATATTAACTACTTTTAAATCATTCACAAGTTAGAGAATATACATACATAGCAGTTTTCTTACTTTTCGCTTCAATGGGCAACAACAATAGCTTTAGACTGGTGTGTTGTTGAAAGAGAGAAACTGAAAATATCCCCTAGAATTCAGCAGAAGCTGTGGGCAGGTAAGTTATCTTGCTTCATTATATTTTGCAATGTATGTAACACAAAATGTGGTAGTCATTCTCCTTCCCTAAGCAGAATTTCACACCATTCTGTGTTCTCTGAGCACTGAAAAACAGTGAAAAATTACATTTCTTAACCACTTCCTGCTTCCTGCTGGCAAAAGTATGCCTGGTGGTAGAGGTGGAAGAGATGTCTTTTAGGACTGCACAGATCAAGATCACTCCTAAATAAGAGAGTGCTTTTTTAACAGTTAGCAGGAAGGAAGAAAACAAAAATCTCAACATTTCCAAAACTTTCCTAGACTGTCTTTCAGAGAACTATGCAGAATATCAGAGTGCTGTAAAAACAGTTTGCTTCTAGAGTGGCACCATCTGACCTCAGCACAGAGAGGTTCAAACTTTGTGCCTCTGACCAGAGACAAACACTGCCAGAGTTCTGACAGAAGGTGCTGCCACTTTAAACCTGGCCTAGATTTAGGCTGTTTGGATTCCAAATCCAGCTGGAGCCAAACTTGGTAGCACAGAAAAATAAGCTGGAAGAGAACAACCCTTTCTAGCAAAATATTTTATGGAAAATTCCTCTCAGAACTTACCCAGAATTTCACAGCATATGGTGGAGACTTGCATCTGTACTTGAAAGCAAGAGCTTGAACTAAGGCCTCTGAGTACAAATGTAATAATACATGGGACTGTCCTTCTTATTTAACTGCCTGTCTCTGCCAGTAAATCCTGGCTAAATGAGAGCCTGTCTCTCCTAATGATAATGTGGAAGCTGTGATTATCTGAGGTGTGGAAGTGAACAGGATCATAAGGAGAACAGATGGCAAGCAGTTCTGAGTGGGGAGATGGCTGGCTGCACTGTGGTGAAGCTACCTGCAGCAGCTTAAGCTGTTATCTTTCCTGGCTCACTGTTTTCCCTCCTAGCTGGAGATGATTGCCTTTCTTATGGAGTTGGCAGGATGGAGCGTGTGAACACTTGGTGGCTCTGTCACCTAATGTCACAGGGACAGGCAGAATCTTTTAGGGATCCTTGGTGGAATGAGAATTTGCCACAGGGCTTTAGGTACAATTAGACCTTTATTCCTGCAATTAAACACTTAATTTTCAGTTTATTGTTATCTACAATTTTTAGGATTTAGTGTAGTTTATTGTTGCACAGTTTTTATGAATTATACTTTCAGTTAGGCAAAATTTATAGTAAAAATTGTATCTTTCTTACTGTCTAACGTCTTTAATTACCTACACTTTTAGTCACTTGGACCCTCTGCAGATCGTGTCAAATTCTTAGTTATAAGTGCACGATAAAATAATTATAATCTGGACTCAGACTTTACCCAGAACATGATTCACTCAGTCTTCAGAGGAAGAAGACAGCAGTGGCTGTGTCCCAGACCACTGGAAGATCCTGGGTTTTGCTGTCCAGCATCAGGACTTGCAGCTGTTTGATTTTATAGGCAGTATCTCGTGTGCCGTTACATTTCTGTGTTCCATGACAGGTGTCACCACATCCTGGCAGCAGTCCTGCATGAGCAAATAGTTTTTTTCACAATGCTGACAGGGCATCTGGGTGTTCTGTAATGGGGGTCATCACATCTTGGTGTTGGAAAGGGGAAAAGAGAAGGAGGTGATATGTGACCAGCACACTTACATGTTATGACTGTTTGTCTTGGGAAATGGCGTTGGTGATGCTAACCATATTAGCAGGAGTCAGGAGCAGGATCACATGGCTACAATAGAAAGGCTCATCTCAGTGTGAATGCATCTTCCTGCACTCAAGCAGGTGGGCTGTGTACATATATCACTCCCAGCTCTGGGGTGAAGACAGCAACCCGGAGCAGAAGGGAGCGAACATTACCTTACTCATTGCTTCAGCTCTGAATGTGTGTCCGTGACCAGGGAGACCTGTGCACGTGAAAGATCTGGTTCCCACTCCGCTCTCCGGAGCTCTCGTTTTGGGATGTGTGTGTAGTGGGTTGACCCTGACTGGATGCCAGCACCCACCAAAGCCTCTCTGTCGCTCCCCTCTGCAGCTGGGCAGGGGAGAGAAAATGTAACCAAGGGTTCCTGGGTTGAGATAAGGACTGGGAGAGATCATTCATTAAATATCATCACAGGCAAAACAGGCTGGAATTGGGGATATTAATTGAATTCATTACTAACAAAATCAGAGCAAGATAATGAGAAGTAAAATAAATCTTTAAAACACCTTCGCCTCACGCCTTCCTCCTTCCCAAGCTCTACCTCCTCCTTCCCCAACGGTGATGGGAGACAGGGAATTGGGCCTATGTTCAGTTCATCATAGATTGTTTCTCCTGCTGCTCAGCTAGAGGAGTCCTTCCCCTGCTCCAGCGTGGGGTCCCTCCCACAGGAGACAGTCCTCCATGAATTTCTCCAATGTGCTCTGTTAAGCAGAAAGTCTCCTGATGCTTTGCATTTGTATTTTCTGGAAAGGTGCATGTCTTAGCACAGACCGGAGGGGAGCCAAAGGCACCTTTGCAGAAAAGCTGACAGGGAGGAAGGGCAAGAAACCCTGTTGTGATCCCTTGCTGTAATCTCAGATAACTGGGCACCAACATGCTCCTTGTGAAGAGACTCTAGTGATGTTCTCATCCTTTCAAGAAGGGCTCAAGTCTTGTAGTGGTGGCAAATGCTCTTCCAAGCTTATTGCAGGTAGGGCAGGTAGGGCATGGTAGTGCATGGCCCTCATGGCAAGGCATTAATCACAGTCAGTGGCAAAATACCTTCTCAGCCAAGCATTATGTGTTCCTTGATATCTTTCTAAACAGTGATCCGAACAAACCACTTGCTCAAGAACAAGCACTGCATTGTGTTCCCTCTGTATCTCAAGCCATCTTTGTTCCTCGTGCCTCACCTGGGTCTGTCTTTTCATCCACATGGGGGTTATTCCATTCATAAACTAACTGCTCGGAATTGCTTTTCTAACATGAGGTCTTCACAGCATATTTAAGGCCTCATAGCAGTTCATCTATCAGCCACAGCTTCTGTGAAGCTCACAGTAGTCAATGCTTGAGAACACCCTCTCTGTGAGCAATACATGGCTGGATGAGTGCCCTGGCAGTGCCTACGCCCCTAGGTAAGCGCATCTCAGCTCACAGCAGAAGCTATTCCTATCTCTGTATTGGAAGAGTCTGCCTACTGTGATTGCAGCCTGCTCTCACTGTCTCTGTGACTCTTCACAGCCTGTCAGTTTTTCTGTTGACACTTTTTCGGTTCATCACAACCTCTCTTTTCTGTAGGCTTGCTTCCATAAGAGTAGTATGTTCAGGCTGCCTCGAACCAGCAAATGGTACATTAACTCCTCTGAAACTGTGTGTGTGAGTCTGTGTCCATGTTCACTGTCTTAGCAGTTCCTTTTTTTCCTTCTTTGGTTTACCTTCACATGTTCACACAACCAGCAATAGGAACTGAACAGGGAAAACAAGTCACACATAAAATATTTATGAAAAAAGAGGATAGTTACTTTCCCAGTTTGTCAGCTCTGTCTCAGATTCATCTCCTGGCTAATCTGTTGCAAAGTCTACTTATGTTCTGCAGGAGACTTAGGTTTTATCCTCATATGTTGAGAGTAATCCATCTATTTTTGTCCAAAGGCTTTATTTAATTCTTACTTTCTTCCAAAGGAAATACACCCTTTGTTTTAATTAGAAATTTGTTAGTTGCACATTTTAGCTAAAATACTCTCTTCTTTCTTGTCTCATCTTTATGCTTATGCAGATTTGGACCTTGTTTACAGAACATAAAAGGGTTTTTCATTCCATTCTCATTTGTTTGTGTTTCTTTTACCTTCTCATAGATAATTTCCTGTTACTGGTATTTTTACATTAACAGAAGAATATATTGGGGGGAAGAGAAAAAGATGGAGTTCTACTACTGTTCTCTTTTTGAAGGAGCAACTGCAAGGAAAACTGGAAAAAAATGCCTGCAGTCTCCAAATGGCATCCTCAAACTACAGACACAGAGTAAACCCAATACAGCAAACCAGTGGGGTTTTTTTAAGCATAGGCAACAGTGACTGTTCCTTTGACACCAGATGTGGAAAACAGGCACAAACATTGTGCTAGATCCCTAATTAATTGTTTCAAATTATTTTCTCAATGGCTAAGATATTGAGTATATCTGAATCAATTTAAAGCCCTTCACGTTATAGCTCAGAACAGGTTTGTTCAAATAGCATTAGGCTCAGTGAACTACAGTACAAACACATCTTCGTCAAATTTAGTACCTAGACCCACACCACGAGGCTAGCATGAGAAGAGTGTCAGGCTATTCAGGTGAGGGACAAAGAAAGTTGGGAGTAGAGCCATCTAATCATAACTCGACTAAAAGCCTGAGGAAACTGCCTTTTCATTTCTAACCTGCATTGTACAGTGATGGAAGAGGTGAAAGCTGTTAGAAAGTGGGTACAAACTGTTTGATCCCCTCTGCCTTGATCCATGTCTTTGCACACAGACTGGCAATGGGACTGCAGTGACTGATAACACATTGTCTGCTTCATTTTCTGGTGCCGTGCTGGACCCTCTGTTCAAACACAGCTTCTCTCCCACCCCATTTGCAAACCAAAGGGTTCAGTAATGGTAATAAATTGGTGCCATTACTGCATGGGCACAGCATTGTTTATGTATCATCATCAGGGTTGACTTCCATGTGCAGAAACATTGAAGCTTGTCTCTTGTTAGCTGTGAATAATAGGTCTGTTGGGTGCTTACCAGCAAGCCCCAGCCTTTAAACCTTTTGGGATCATCTGTTATTTCTCGCACACTGGTATCCTGAATTTTGAAACAGTTTGGCACTGAAGGAGAGGGTCTCTACTCATTGTGTTTCAGCAGTGAAAGAATTTGTTCTCTGTGAAAGAGGGAGCAGTCTGAAGGGTCCGGAACAAATTCACAGGGCCACATCAGGTCTGACTTAGCTAGCATCTATGACAGAAAACTTAGTGATCTTCCTTTTGTGTATTGCCAACAGTTGATGATGAGAATTATGAAACTAGTACAAGCTAGAAGAATTTCTAGAATTGTAGGAGAGAAATGGAACATGCTTTTTAGAAGGGCATTTAATACCCCTTTTCCAGCTTGCCTGTTGTACCTTCACACTTTATTTCCTTTTTCTTCCTGAGAAATTACAAAAGGAAATATTTTAATGGAAAATGTGACTATTGCCTCTTCACAGCAAGCTTTACAGGTACAGCAGAGAAATAAAAACACAGGTGACTTTGAGGTTGTATTTCAACACTGATTAAACCAGCATTTTAATACTCCAATCTTAATTTCAGTTTCCATTTTTAATTTGCTTTAAAAGTTATTTATCTTTTGCAAGCCATTTGGATGAAGCATTGAAGTGAGATTTCAGCTATCTTTGAGTTTACTAGAGAGAACTTCAATTTTTGCATCTCTTATACCCTCACAACAAATTTTGAATTTTCAGCCTTTTCAGTCAAATTCAGGGAGAAAGAAAAGAATAGGAAAAGTCTCCAAAACACTTTTTTTCCTTTGGGGTCCCATTATGCCCAGTTTGTAACCCTGTGCACTCAGGAGTTGATTTGAGGTGGAAAACATCTCAGGGGCTGTGGAAACTGACTCTGGGATTTCTTTATGCTTTTCAAGATTGCAGACTAATCATTACAGCAGCCAACCCAGGCATTGGAAATGCAAGTCCGATCATAGAATAACACCTGGCACAACAAGTGCGATGACACCAGCAAGATCACCTGGGGAGTTTAGGTCCTGTTTTTGTTTTGAATAGGCTTTTCCAGAATTGTAGCAGAGTCGTCATTAGTCTTGTAAAATCAGAAGAGCAAACACAGCCACGACAGTTTTAAAAAGCTGAGTCTTTTTCCTCCTTCGCAAAAAGGTTGGCTGTAATACTGCAGTAGACTGAAGACTGGTCTGAGAGCAATGACTGTTCCAAATCTGCCACATTACCTGGCTATAAGCTGTTTAGGACTATGGAATGCTTATAGATTTTTTTTTTTTTTAGATTAACTTGACTGAAATAAAAATGACAGGAAGTCACCTGGATTTGTCTGGGAAAGAGAATTCCACATAAAACTTTTAGAATGGGAAAACACATCTTGAACACTTAGAATTGCTTTTAAGTGTATGTATGAGAGAAACTGAGAAAAAGAGAGAAACTGAGAAAGAGAGGAACTGGAAAAAGTTGGATTAAGCTTATCTGGAGATGTTAATTCCACAGCTATATACCTGCTCAGAGCTTGCAGTCACTTGAGTGGTACTTCAACAATATCCGTGTTTCTTTTCTGGCAATAATATTTCACTGAAGTGGATCAAAGCACTTGCTTTTACTGCAGCAGCCTGAGCAGAAATGTCCCGGAGTGCAGCACAGACGGGGAGCAAGTGATCAGACACTCACTGCTAATGAACTTGTGAACGAAGCCCCTGGAAGAAAACACACGGCGCTGCAGAGTTAACCCACGCAATGGATGTTTCTCGGTCAGATCCCGCTGCCTTTCGGGGAGCTTTCTTTGCGAAGTATATTTTGGAGGAGCTGTGGGAGGAGGGAGAGATGCTGCTGCTGCACGTTCGGTGCAAAGCCCGTGGCTGTGATAGGCTGAAGGGACGTGGATACTCTGCCTATATATGCTGGCAACTGCATCCTCTCCGCTTTATAGCTGTCACTGAGGAGCAGAGAAAGGCAGTGAAAAGGGCAGGGGAGAAGGGAAAACCTTACCGACTTGCTGTAAGTAACATTCTTTGTCCTTAAGGCTTTATGGTTATTAAATTCAAGAAGGTACATTTGGATTAATGCAACAATTGGTTATGGAGAGTGAGAGCTCAGTTAATGAACAGCCGGCTTGTGTTATTTTAGGGATAATCATAATAAAAATAAGCATTTCTTTTTAATCTGAGTTTGCACAATGTAGTGTGCACCACTTGTGTTGTGTTTGCTTGTTTTTACATCTGATGTATGTCAACTGTAACTGTTTATATACATTTATGCAGAATCCCGTGTATACAAAAGTTTGTATCTTGCCTTTCCAAGTACAGCAGAGCTTGCAATAACCGAGCACAACTTGAGAAATTCTCTGCCAAATATACTGAATAATAAAATTTCAAGATAAATTAAATACATGACTTTTTAGGGTGAAGTCTTCCTCAGGAATAACCCTTCCCCATCACTGTAGAAAGAACTCAACAGGGAAAATTATGAAGTTGCAGACACTGTGCCAGTGACAGTAAATGAATACAGCCAGCAACTTCTGGAAAATGTAATTCTTTAAATAAAATGTAGGAACTGTATCATACTCCTAATTCTTGACTTGTGCAAAGGTAGAAGTACAGACCAGATCCAGTTCCTTTTTACTTGTGCTGAAATAAAATTCATCCTTCGGCCCCTTCCTACTACCAGCAGGGGAAGTTCAGCTTAACAGTGGCAACAGCTGCAAAAACCTTCAGTAGGGTTCAGTAGCAGGAAGTTCTCGTGGCTTCAGTGGTCTCACTGAAGCACCATGAGCCCTTAAATTACATTTTGTTCTGCAACAGTCACTTGGCAGAATAGAAAATGCACCTGACTCATGTATTGAAAAGATACACAGTTATTCCTTTTTTTTGAGCAAATACAGGTATCAGTTTTAGGTGCTATTAATGTGTCTATGCATTCTTCCTGTCTGTATTTATAAACAGGAGCTGCTAAAAGATTTTATTTTGTTAGCTGTTGTTTATTTTAGTTTGATGAACTGGAGAAGAGGCAGACATAAAATTATAATGCATCAAATATACCTCTCTTCTCATTTGTTCTGCTTTTCCTCTTTCCCCTCTTTTTTCTCCTTTTTCATCTTTTTTCTCTTTTTCTTTCTCATAACAAATTTCCTGGTAGCATTTAGATATATTTTACATTTATATTTAGTAAATATGAAAAAACCCACCCAGATTATAAAATTATAGGCAAAACTTTTTAACAGAAATAATGAATAAGCTGGAGTTTATCAACACAGTATTATACCTGTAAATATCTTTAATAATTACTTATGTGTAAACTACTCATTTGTATGGTTCAGTTTCAGGTAATGTAGAAAACTGCTTGCAATCTAAGGACTAACAACAGTTTTCGGTAACTTCACTAAAATAAATTGTGGCTATATTCTAATTTCAGTGCACTGAGGTAGAAGGGGTAGTTTAAAAAAAGCAGCAAAGGATTTGTCAGCTTCAGATTGTGTAGTGTACTTGTCCTCTGACAAATTACAGCAAAATCAAAGACCAAGGAGTTTATATATGAATAATAAAAAAAAAGATACACTGATATAATTTAAGGTTTAACATGATTTTTCTTGGTTTTACCTGCAGTTTAGAGCAGAACTCAATCTTCTCCAGTAAAGTAGGATTTGATCTGAAGTATGAGGTGGTGACAATAGTCATTGATTCTTGCTGGGAACAAAAATGCTCAGGCAGAATATATTCTTGGTAAAATTGTATTTTATTAATCAGAGTGAGGCTGTCAATGAATTTGCATACAGACTGCTCACAGTGTGGTAGAGGTTGATAATTAGGCAGGGCACCTCCTGAGAAGCTGTGCTCTTCTCACTTGAGGTTCAGCTGGCAGATACTGAATATGCTGAAATTCAGTCTAGGAGGTGTGGGATCTCTGAAAGCATGGAGCCTTTCTCACTCTTTAGGGGCCTTCAAGAAGATAGACCACTATTAAACACTTTAGAGAGAGGCTTAGTTTCTCTGAAATTTCCATTTAGTTTTGGAAACTTGGCTTACATTATTTTTCAGTATAAGTTCCTTCGAGTTAAGTGGATATTTTGAGTGCAGGCAGACTTTAACACTTACTCTTTCAGAAAATACAGATTCTCCCAAACTCTTTTCATTTTAAACCTTAAGGCCTGAGTTCTCTGAAGTATTTTGCTTCTTAGAAAATCTCTGTATTTTTAAAATATGCTGGCATTGAGGGAAGGTCTTTCCCTATGCATTGTGTTGTTGCATTGTACATGAGTTTTATGTGCATGCAAGAGGTAGAGATATTCTGTACTGGTAGAGAGGTGAATTAATTTGCATTTTGATAGTACTCACTGGTGAGCATTACAATTGTCTGCTGGAGATGGCTTCCATAGCAAGTAGTAGTTTCAAGCAGATGAAGTGAGATCTGTAGTGAACAGTTCAGGAAGAGAATTAAAATAGGGATGAAAGTGTAAGTGGGTCTTGTCACTCACAGAAGAACAGATATAAAATAGGTGGTGAGAAGGATGACCACTGTGTTCCTGCAAGGAGTATGCATTCACAGTTCACCCATGAGATACGTGTACTACTGTAGGTATGGAATTTTCAGGGAAGGACTTTTAGGAAGGAAGATGCATGAATAGAAAAAAGTAGATTTTTAGTTTCTTGGTATTGTCTTTGGAGGAAAGAAGAATTAAATACTTTGCTTCAGACTCAAGCAGATTGACATATTTCACTGCATCAGACTGAATTGTAAGAATATTAGAGGTTATGTAAATACTAGTTCAAATCAATTTATAACACTGCAACCACTGTAGCATATTTGGGATGAAAGGCTCACCCTTTGATTCTTAATGCTTAAGCTTCCTGGTTTGGTTACTTCTTCCATGCAAAACAGTGGGTTTCCCCTGTAATTTAATTCTTTACCTGAATTTTGCTCTTGCAACACTGATTTATGACAGAAGCAGTGCAGCCAAAACAGTGCTAGGATGAGCCAGTGGACCTCCCATTCTTGGGAAGAAGTAAAGTTAGCCGATAACAAACAAGATCTCAGTGATTATTCAAAATGTGTATTTTGTCAAATTGAGTTCCGTAACAATAGACTGAAATAATGGAATGTGTATCTGATATTTAGATATAAAATTTATGTGCTTATTCTGATACCCAAAAAGAACTTTGTCCTAACTTCTAATAATAAAATGACAATAAATTATATCAGCATACTGTGTCGCAATAAGATGATGTAAATGCTACTTTTAGCACAAATTCCAGGTAAAAAAAAATTAGGTGGTGGAAAAATTGTCACAAGCTATAAAACATACCGTATATGTTCTGGTAACATGATAGAGTAAATTCATTTTTTTTCTGCATGTTTGTGAGCTGTTTTGAGCTTACACACAATGTGATTTAATTTATGCAATTTGATTTCTATTTTGGGAAAAGACCAAGTGATCCACAGAAGTTTTTATGTTAAGTGGTGGCCTATATTTGATTACTACGAAGTAAAGCTAGAGAGTAGTATAGTGATGCTCTTACAGTGATTCTCTTACCTGTCTTGGTGCTGTAATTGGGGTTCACTGGAACCACAGAAGTGGAAGGAGATACTCAGCTGAGCTGATCCCTGTGTAAAGATCTGTAGGAAAAACTAGCACAGTGGCAAGCAACAGCAGTGCTGGAAACACCAATCCTCATGTTCTGAGTCAGTTCAGTCTCAGGCATCTCCCACTAATTATTCAGTTGTGTGTTAAATTATTTTTTTTCACAGCTTTCTTCTCTGAAACCAGAGGAAAAAATAACATTACCTCATACAAGTTCTTTAGAGCGTGCGATAGCAATGAACCCATGGATGAAGTAGTATAAAAGAAATAATAATAGCATAAGTTAAGGGTTAAGTTAGAGATACATTGAAAAAGAAGTGCAACAGTACAATATTTAGATTTCTTCTGGCAAAAATATCTAAACCAAAGAACAGAGCGTTGGGGTGTGATTAGATTGCTGCCACAGAAATGCATATTGATTGCTGCAGTTCATGCTGATTTCTTTAGAAAGTTTATTAAAATTTTGAACTGTGAACAAAGATGTGTTAAATGAAAATGCACATAAGATTTAGGGGGTATGGAAGAAATTGGATCATCCTGATTTTAAAGGAGTAGAAACAAAACTTCTTGTTTAAACACAGCTTTTCAAAAGGGAGGTGACACACAAAGCTGCCCACTGGACATTCTAAGGACTGTAATGACCACTGGTAATGTATTTCCAGCAACTTAGCAGCAAGATATGAGAAAGGTCCTAATACCCCTTTATGAAAGGCGTAGACAGAGCCGAATAAACACTTACATGATGATTAAAGAGAATACTAAAACTCTAGTAAAGTAGCAACAGGAACAGCCATTCTCTGGGGGTCTACAAGTCCCTACTGTACAGATCTTTGCTCTCCCAAGTGTTTCGTGACCTACAGCAGCACCCTGCCTTCTTAAATAGCAGCAGCAGCTGCTCCACACAAATCCCAGATCCTCTATTTGTAGCGGCAAAGATGTCTCTGGGACAGTGCTTATTAATGATGTCTTTTGTGATGTTACAGTCCTAATTAAAATGTAATAAAGCCCAGGAGGTTCTCTTTTCTCAAAATTATGTCCTCGGTTATAAATCTGTATCACAAATACTTGATATCTGGAAAATTGTCTCCCAATTATCTAATATTCACATTGTGCTTAATATAATTATTTCCTTACAAAGTGAAAATATACAGGTGTGTGAGCTAAGCACAGTCGTTCTTCACACCAGCAGTGTGTATCCTTTTTTCAGTTGCCAGTCTTCTTACTAGATTCCAAGGGACAGTGTCTCTCAGTCTGAGTGTATAAAGACTCTGGGACACTTTTTAGGTACTCAGTGAATACAAAGTTTCAACCACAGATTTACTGAGTACTCAAGATACAGGGCTACATAAAGTAAAAAAGTTGGGTGGGCCAGGGTAGTGGGAGCAGGCACGCTAATATCATGAATTTATGTTTGCAGAGCACTTTGCAGGTGAACTCCAGCTCATCTCAGCTGAGCCATGTATCACCTTGGGTGTGCTCGCACAATTTGCGTATCTCAAAGAACACCTGGAGGGAGCTGCAGCCCAACATCTTGGAAATACAGACAGCCCCAGACAGAGCTTCCTCATATTCTCTGCAAAACACAGTACAGATCAACTTGAAGTGAATTGTGTTTGAAACCTCACTAAGAAACAAGGTTTTGTAGATGACACAGCATGTGCATTTACAGGGAAAGAGTAAAGAAGCTAAATCTTGAGGCAAGACAGGAGTCAAGAAGCGGATAAAATTACAGGGCAGCATGTGGATCACTGTGATAACTGTGATTATTATAGCTTGTTATTACAGATTATAATAGAGACACACGGCAGGCCATTTTCTTACACTTCTTTATAAGGCAGGAGGGAGCTGATTGTGTGCCACTTAACAGTGCCATGTCGCAATAATGGACACAGCCCGGGGAGAAGAGAGAACCGAACTCAGGAGTAACTAGACAGAAATGCCTTTATTTATTTATATACAGAAGGGTTTTATACCCTAGGCTGTAGAAAGTAATTGGATCTTTGTTAACCACCCCTCAGGGTTATTGGCTAGATCCTAAAAACACACATTTCCTAAACAGTCCTTCAGACTAACAATAACAAAGTGCAAAAACACCTCACAGGTGCAAGATAGAAGAATTATTTACAAAAGCTCTCTAGCTGTTTTGCAGCTAGCTCCATGAGAAAGTGAGAATGCTCACAGACACAGGCAGATACTGAAAAATCTCTCTGCCACCAAGCTTTCAGCATGCACAGTGCCACATCCTTGTGTCGACCAGCAGCTGTAGGGAATAAATCTGTAATTTTTGAATCTTCATCAATGTGATTCTGCTGTTCTTCTGTGCTAAACTTACTGTCTATCTGTATTAATCTAATCTATATCATGACCAGATGAGTCTTCCTATAAATCATATTATTAACAGGTTTAAAACTAGTAAAATTTTCTTTCAAAAATGACTATTTTTTCCCTTTCTTTTTAAGTATTTCTCTGAGAATAAGCCCTAAACTCTGATACCCATGGATGCTGCAGAATTCCGCAAGAGAGGGAAGGAGATGGTGGACTATGTTGCAGATTACCTGGAGAAGATAGAAAAACGACAGGTCTTCCCAGATGTGGAGCCAGGATACCTACGGCCTCTCATCGCAGACTGTGCACCCCAGGATCCCGAGAGCTTTGAGGATGTCTTTAAAGACATTGAGAAGATCATTATGCCAGGGGTAAGAAAAATGGAACTGTAGTGTGATGTTCAATGCTGCATTTAGATTTTCAAAGACATTAAGGAAAGTGTGGGTTTACCAACGTAAGTACCCACACTGATTAACTTTTAGGAGGCAGGAGTCAACTTTACGTGTTAAAAATTATCTAACTAATGTTTTCCATTCTTCTTAGAAATAATCAAATCATTTTGCTTCATGCATGGTTTACTTTTGGAAATAATTCCCTTTCCTCCCTTGAACTGGTTAAGGCAAAACTTCATAACATTCAGTTTCATGTGATATTTTTACTACTTTCATAGCACAGTAAATATTTTACAAAATAGTATTTTTATTAGTCTGCTGTGCCCAAAGTGTTTCTTAAATCTGATCTTTAAATGTTAAAATTCTCTTAGGAGACTTCTTTTTATTACAGGGTTGACTAGAAAGGATTCTCCCCAGTACAGGTTCTGTTGACTTACTCTCCTAAATGTCAACTACTTCTCGCAGCTTTTAAGGCAGACGGCTACTGCCTAAATATTAGTCCTTGAATAGATCAGTATTGGATAGACAATGCAGAACAACGCATCTGGCATTTGTTCAGGCCTGAATTTTTCTTGTTTTTCCACCTATGGTACTCCTTTTTTATTTTAAATATATGCTTGTCTCCTAAGACCTCTAAGTAGCTTGAAGAGGACTGAATTATTAGTAAATGTTAATGAGGAGTCTCTCCTTTGGATCTCTGCAATAAACACTTTGGGTTTCTTCTCTAGATGCAGCTAAGTGATATGATTGTGATGGGAATGGACATCACAATCTGGAAATGGCTTTAGTCAGTTTCCTATAATACCAATTTCTTTTCATTGACCAATGTAAATATTTGATATTCAGTATGATTTTATCTTGTTTTCCTTCAAGCCAGCCCTGTTGTACTTTAACAGGAAAAAGCTCCCCTGAAGTCAACTGAAACCTCTGCACTCTTTTCAAAGGTTTGTGGATGAAGTCTTAAATCCAAGGGAATTAAATCAATGCAGATTAGATAAGAGAATAATGTCCAACACATGCAAATACTTCAACTGCTGTTCATAGATATAATTGCCTTTCCTTTTTCATTGGAGGAAAATAGTAATGTCTGTGAAGTAGAAGAGAAAACACTTTGAGCACTCGAGAACTTTCAATAAAATAATAACAGATTAAAAAATAAGAGATGAATCATTTGAGAGTAGAAAGTGAGACAATGAATTCCAATTATGTCATCAACATGTCATGTTCCCTCTTAACTAAATTGACTTTTTCTTTATATTTACATGCCCTGCAAACAAATTTACCTTTACAAAGTGATACATTCTGAAGAAAATTGTTCTATCCTAAATTTTTCCACTGGTGTGAAATGTTAGTAACACAAAGAGCACAATGTAAATTTCAGTTCTTACAGGAACTCAGATTCTACCCATGTTGCTTATACTCAATTCCAAAGACTCACATGGGCACAGAACCACGAGGTCATGTATAGTAAAGATTAGATGATATCTCTGGAGATCATTTAGTCCATCCCCAGTGCTCAAAGCTGTGTCAGCTAGAGCAGGTTGTTCAGGACTATGTCCAACTGGTCACTTGTCGGAAAGTTCATCCTTGGAGATATTCAGTCAAACTCCAACGAAAAGCATCGGGCTAGTGATGAGACGCGGGGAAAACCCGACAGTCACTGAATATCTCCAAGGATAAACTTTGCTGTCCTGTTCCAAAATTGGATCACTCTCACAGTAAAAACACTTTTTCTTATGTTTAAGTGGAATTTTCTCTATTTCGGTTTGTGCATATTTCTTGTTGTCTTGTCACTGGGTACTTGTGTGAAGAATCTGGCTTCATCTTCTCTACACCTTCCTGTGAGGTGTTTATACACATCAGCAAGGCACCCCCTGAGCTTCCTGCAGGCTGAACAACCCCAGCTCTTTCAGCCACTTGTCACATGACAGATGCAGCAGCTAATCATCTCCATGGTCTTTCACTGGAATCCCTCCAGTATGGCCATGTCTTTGTTCCTTGTACTGGTTTGTAGCAGACACGTACCCCCAGATATTGCCCACCTTGATATCTTCACCAGTCCTGACTCACAAGTTCTTGACTGGCTCATTGTCCATTCTTAGGTAGAGGCCAGTGCATTCCTGCTGTTCTCTTGCATAAAGGACCACTCCTCTTCCTCCCCTTCTTGGTCTGACTTTCCTGAAGAGCCTGTTCTCATCTGCTGCAGCACTTCAGTCATGCGAGCAATCCCACAGCATCTCTGTGATCCCAGTGAAATCACAGCCCTGTACCTGCACACAGCCTTGTTTCCTCCTGTTTGCTCCCCATGTGTTGTGCCACAGCTTATAGGTGCTTCAGAGAGGAACACGTTTGTCTTGATTTCCCAGAAAAGATGTGAGAGCTCCTCTGTCCTGCCCCTGCCTTAATGCTGGCCTCTCAGCACTGCTTTCCTTATTTATGTGGATACACTGGGGATCAGTCTGCTTTAGCCTTAGCTTCTTTTTGAGTTCCCTCATGTCCACATTACCCTTCATCGTTTGCTTGCCAGCTTGGTCCATCTTCCTCCCTTGATTATGGGTTTTCCTCTCCTTCCCTCGCCATTCCTAGTTTAAAGCTCTCCTTACCAGGTTATCCAGCCAGTCTGCAAAGATATTTTTGCCCTAATTGTTCAGGTTATATTTTCCCTTAATCTTCTTCCCATGTTTCTCCTGACAAGAATAACATTTTAAAGCACATCTAATGTTTTTCAGCTATAGCATTTTCCCACTGTTTCACCAGGGAATGTCTTATATCCATTTTATAAATGGAGAACTTCAGAAAGGGCTTCTTCAGAAAGAATAAGTAATATGACATATCATTAACCCTTGTTTTACCTGTAAGCTATTGGTGGCCTGTAAGTGATTCTTGTTTCATTCATGCTGATACCTTTACTGTGTTAGTTTTGTTCAGATATTTGCTGCTTATTGTATGACTAAAATGTGGAAATGGTGTTCCTTCAGAAGAGCAGGGATCAATTAATTGTGTGAAGCAATAATAACGCAGTATCTATTGCTGTCTTCACCCTGTAGGAGAAGAGTGTTCATGAGTGGTGAAACTTCTTTATGGGGACTTATTGTGAAATGTAAGGTAGATCATCAAAGGACAGTCCACCAAATGATAATGGCAAAAATGCTGCTAAGTTCCTGGTACTAACACAGAGACAGAGGCAATAACTGCGGAACTCTGATCTCCACAGCTGGCAGACAACATGGAAAGGATCTGCATGTAAAAATATCAGTTGGAGTCACCTTTCTCTCTCAGATTTGCTTTGTTGTCCTCCTTTTTTGGAGCCAAAAATGATCAAGTGTAGTTGTAACTGCAAATAGCAGTACTCAAGATGCTAATTTTCCTCACATTGGATCCATTAATCCATGAACTTTCGGCTGAAGTACCTATCCTTAGTGTGTGGAAAAGGAAGACTATTGCTTAGACTAAGCAAGCCAGAGAAAGACATCCTTAGAAGAAATCTTGGAAATAAAATGCCTCTGAGAAGCACAGGAGTGGTAATTAGAGTGAACCCAAGACACTTGTATATCATTATTTATTCAGCAGAGGGCTAAAAAAACAGGCATCAATTATGTCAGGCTCTTTGCAATATCTGACTAAGTGTGTCTGTTCCAACATGGTGAAAAAAAAGAATTTTACAGCTGGTTCAAGGGACGGGGGAAGGGGAGGCAGGAGGAAGAAGCGCAGCTGCACTTGCCCCAGGGCTTTTCGCTTTTTCGCTTTGTGTGAGTGGTGCAACTGGAATCTGCTGTGTTTCATCAAACAAATGGCTCCCAGCAAGCAGTCAGTTTAACTTGATTAACCCAGGATGAATGTCACAAGTCTTACAGATCACAGAGGATTAGAGCTGGGGAGATGAACAGTGGCAGCTCTGGCTCATTATGGACGTCAGTGAAAGTTTGTGCATGTGGATCCTGTCAGGGACCACAGTTTCTTGAATATTTTATTGTTTTCCTGTGAAGAACCACGTTCCATCTGGGGTTTTTTTTTTTTTTTTCTGATTTGTGAAGGAAGGCATTTGCCACAAGTGCTCTAAAACTTTGTTACAGCAAAGAAAGATATCCAGACCAAATATGAGATACAGCTGAAAAGGTTCACAGTGGCTTGTCTTTGGATAACTGATTTGACAGGTTTCAATCTAGTGACCAGTAAAAATGAAATCTTGAACATACCAGGTACAGGGTTAGTTTAGATAATGGAAAATTGTAATAGAAAGGAGATGTTTTCATGTGAAAGAGATGGGGACATCTGAAATTGGTATACTGCAGCAGGGAAAGTGATACCTGATTCACTCTGTCAAGAGTTAAGAGAGTTTCCCCTTAGCATGGACCATGTTCCTTAAAGAAGAGCTGGTTGTTGGCATGAGGAAGGTTAGAAGAGGAAAGAAAGGGATTATTTGCAGCATGCGGAACAGTGTGGTACAGCAATCCCTGAGTTAGCTCCAGAACCAGAAATCTTATCACAGACTGGGAGAGAGGAGTGTAAAAGCTAAAATTCATCAGAGGTACGAATGTGGAACAAAATAGCACAGAAACACTGAACTCAGGCAAGAGAGAATATAAATTCTTACTATCCTCCAGTTGTAACAGAAGAATTCCAATATTAAAAGAAAAAGGAAACAAAATGATATAAGAAAATGCTAGCCTTCAATAACTCAGCAGCCTCTGGATTTCCAGCTGTGAAAAAAATCTTACATAGATTTTGCTGAATTCTTGCTTACAGCTCTAGAGGCACTTTTTCAAAAACCTGCCTTTTGCCTTGAATGTGAAAGCTATTTTTGCCAAACATATCACATATCACATTATTTCCACTGAACATTGCAGTGTGGCTGTGCATTTCCTGCTTTTGAATTTTATTAGACTGGAGTTGTAGACCACTATCAAGTATTTCACAGATCCTTAAAATTGCTTGGATTTTACATAAGATAATTCTAAATATTTCTTTGGCAAGATAATTGGCTACCATTTATGCAGTTACTACATTGTTCTCTCATATTAGTACATACAGAATGAAATTGTATATAAATCACGACTTGTTAAAGGGAGATGAGAGTTTAATTTTCTACAAGAAGTATTGTATATTGGGATGGGTTGTTTCATTTTGTGGTTAGGAGCTGTTTGGCCAGATTCAGTGCCTAAGTATTAACAAATAACACGAGAGTGTGGGCAAGAGAGTTCTGTGGACCTCTGCTGCACTGAAGACACTCTTCCTATGTCAGTTGCATGACAGAGATGGAAAAACAAAATACCAGAGATTCTCTGATGGTAGAGGCTGAAGAACAGTGTCCTGCACAGAAGCTCAGGCTGCCATGGCCCACACAGTTCTTGTCTTCTAGGAAGACAAATGGAGAACTCTGATTTTGGAGCTGTTGGGGGTTTGGAGTGAGAACTTATTTTTAATTTGAGTAAAAGATGGATAAAAAAATCATGAAAAAAAAACAGGTAAGTTTTTCTAAAAAGTGGGATCCTGTGTTACAGCCAGGTAGTCAAGAACTGTTGGCATGTCACAACCTCTAACCTTTTTTGATTTTGTGGCAATGATTTTCTGCTTCCTGTATTAGTTAAAAATAACTATTTTCCCCTTTATACAGGTGACTCACTGGCACAGTCCGTACTTTTTTGCCTACTTCCCTGCAGCTTCTTCCTTCCCAGCTCTCCTTGCAGATATGTTGTGTGGTGGAATAGGATGTGTGGGCTTCTCTTGGGTGAGTTTACTCTGGTGTGTGGTAATGGTGCTTCGCCTTGCCAAGATTTTAAGCATTTCAGCAACATTCTACAATGAAATTATTGACTAATAGCAGTGAAGTCTCAGCAGTATTTTTGTAGGTATATTTCCTTGATTAATTAAGGGTTTTCACATAGACACCCTGAATGATTCCAGGAATAAAAGGCTATTTCTTCTTACAAGTTCTGCTCTTGAAAAATCACCAGCATTTAGAATTAGTGGTAGCAATGCAAAAATACTGGTAATCCAGTAAGAAGTATGACTATTGTTTAGCACCCAGTGTTGTTATTTCTCTTTTCATCTGGATGAATGGAAAACCCCCACATTCATATGAGGTATACTCTTCTCAAAGAGGCTGGTATTTGACATTGAAAAAAATATGCAAGATGCAAATCCTAGCTTTGACATTTGATAGTCATGGTTCTATGTAAGGCCTATTTTGACATTTTTTTAGTAAGTGTTAGAAACTACATATACAAAATGGTCTTCAAGTCTCTAACTTGGCTGGTGACATTAGTCATCTAGTCTCTTCCTTTATAGCAAAAGAAAGAGAGAGAGAAAGAATTAATCTTGCCCTGGTAGATCTGATTTCTCTTCTTGGTCTAGCGAAATTATTCACTCTGCTCTGTTTTTCAACACAGGCTGCAAGTCCAGCTTGCACAGAGCTGGAGACTGTCATGCTGGATTGGCTAGGGAAGATGGTTAATTTGCCTGAAGAGTTTTTAGCTGGGAAGGATGGCCAAGGTGGAGGAGTCATTCAGGTAAGAGGAGACATGAAAAAAAGAATATGGATTGAGTTCGTGAATTCATGATTTTGTAAAGTCTTTATACTAGGACACTAATGAAGGAAATATATTTTTTTTTGCTGCCACATGGGTTCCTTTCAAATTTTCAAAAAGACTGATGGTCTGTGAAAATGTCTATAGGCAGGCAGGATCATTCATGAAAGTAATGCTTTTGTTTTTAGACAAGCTGATTTCTAAAACACTTCTCAGTGAAGAATTGCTAGTAGTTCAATTTAAAATTTAGGCTTAAATTCAAATCAGAATTGTGTAGGATGAAGACTTTAATTTGTTATTCAGTGAATTGAGTTCATACTTACCAACAATATGCAGCAATGTTTCACAGCTGAGGTTAGAAGTCTGCCTTTTACATGTGCACTGGTTTACTTCAGTCAGTTTCCACAGAACACTGGAGATAAACTTCGATAAATAGAAATAGCAGAATGTAGTAGAAAGTCTATCAATTTTTGCCAGAGGTTGAAATTATTTAAAATTTTTCTTATATAACAAAAGGAAATATCGGAGTATTATAATAAAATGAAGAGCTGCTTAAAATTTGAACCTAAGCAATTCTATCAATAAATAATACGACTTTGAGACTACACTGCACATCCAAACTAGAAAACCCCTCAAACTTTGACATTGACTGCTGAATGAAACTTACAATGTCTGAAGAGATAACCTGAACAATAATGAATAGATCATCAATGAGCAACCTTGCATGCAAAATAAAGCTATATTGTTTGTCAGCCATGGCTCCACTAGCACGTGGTCATTCTGCAATTGCAACTCTGGTCACAACTATTAATCTATCTAAAATAGATGTCTTCTATGAAGAAGATTAAAATTTAAATAGTTCTTCTGTGCTCCTTTGATAATCTCTGGAGTCTGGTCATTGGAGGCCAGGGCACAATCCATTTTATCCTAAGACAGGCTTCTAATATACATCTGAATTAGATGCTAGAACTGGGGGCTTCTTTCTTTGATCTCAGCTGCAAATGCCTACAGCGTATTGCAATGAATTCTTCCCAACATCTTCCCAGGCAAGAACAAATTTAACCCAATTGCTGTCGTTGTCCTAGACGGACCTGTACCTACACCAATGTATTTCCAGTACAGCTCTTTACTCTTCTGCTTGCTTTGTTAGTATTTTTACCATTACAATTGCTAGGGAGGGTTTTATGTTCAAGAAATCAAGCTTCCTCATGCGTCTTAGCAGCATCTATTTTGTACCAGTGAAAGCAAGCAATTATGCTTGATTGTTATCAGCAGGAAATATTGCCCCTCCAGGCTGACAGTGCTGGATTGCCCATAATTTTCATCAGAAACCAGTCAGTTTCAGAATCGAAAGTGGGCTCTGTGTTCCTGCTTATGATGCAGTCATTTGGGCTGCAGATCTTCTTGTCTTGCTCTTGAAACAATAATGATCCAGGCAAGAAAGCGTGAGGCAAAGACAACGTGAGTATGTGAAAGTGCCAGTCATTCTGTTCCTAAATGCCAGGTAATTATTGTGCTATTGGGTAAAACTGAGCCTGTGAAAATTGCCTCTTAATTACATTTGAAAGTCTATGTCAATATGAAGCACTTTGTTGTTGTGTGCAAGATGACACTTCAAAATGGCAAAAGATGAAAGAAAATTTCAGTTCAGAGCTCTGGTGGACATGAACATCAGCTCTTGCTGATATTTCTTCTGCCTCTTGAGCCTGCTTGCCATGGCAACCTTTGTTTGCCTGTGGTAGAAGCAAAGGTATCATCATCCTTCCCTTAATGCAGAATACAGCATTCAAGAGGAGAAAAAACAGCTTTCAAAAATAAGTGAGAAAGCAACTTTCTTCCTGAAGTTTGTATCCTGCTGTTCATTCTAGATAAATTGCTGGAAAGTGTACCTGCTTTGAATTTTAAAGAGTTTTCATGCTCTGCGAAGAAAAAGTATTTTAGGGGTGAGACAAAAATACCTTTGGCCTGGCAAAGAACAGTGCTGAATTATCTTACTTGTCAGTTAGCCAAGTAGTTCAAGAACCAAGGCGTTTTTTTCCTCAAAAATATTTAGCACAAGACTTTGGTGCCAAGTGTATAGAAGAGTGTTGCAAACCAGGATCTGCAAGCAGTGTAAAAAGCTTCAATGTAAAAAAGGTGACTCAGTATAAAAAAAAGTGATTTATAGAAACTGAGGCGAGGGGAAAATGCCTGTCTATCGTGAGACATCCAAAAGCATTTCCAGATTGCTGGATTCAGGTGCCTTTAGGCTATGTCTCAGCTGTATATCAGGAGGCAAAATTCAGCTGGGCATCAGGCCCTTTTCTTTTCATCCTTGTTTCTGTAAAAGCAAATTTATACAAGACCTGTTGTATACATTGACTATGCACCAGCATAGATGAAGAGCCAGGATATCTTGGTGCACTCCTTAGAAAGCTGAGGCTGTTCTAAGTCACCCACCCAGCCAGGTGATCACCAGAACAGTGGGGGACTAAATTTCCAGATCTCAAATTAATGCCTTAATATTTGTAATTTCTTAAAGTAATTTTCTTTTATATATTAATGCCTATTTTTGTAATATGCGTATTCCATACGTGTCCTGGAAATTTACAGTGTAAACGGTTATTTTATTTCAGCTATTTTGACATTTTAGACAGAAAAAGTAGGATGATTTTGCTGTGTTCTGATGAGTTAACAGTAGATTGGTGCCTGGTTTGAGAGCCTTTTCACATACATCTAAGTTTGTGAGTCCAGCTTTCTAGCACTGATTGCAAGGCTGCTCCCTAAACTGAACAAGCATAGAGATTAAAGAGAATAGGCAGAGGCATCAGGAAGGAGGAGACCAAGATCAAATAGAGATTCCACCCTTGCTGTCAGACATTTAAAAAAAAAAAAAAAATGAGATTGCAGTTTCTTATCTGCAGATTCATGCAGAATGAGCGTCGCTTTTCTTCTTCTGCAATATTTTCATTTTGAATATTCCCTCAATTTGTCCCACAGGGAAGTGCAAGCGAGGCCACCCTGATTGCACTGCTTGCTGCAAGAACAAAGACTATCATAAAGGTGCAGTCAGAAAAGCCTGAGCTAACAGAAGCAGAGATCATGGGCAGGCTGGTGGCTTATGCTTCTGATCAGGTGAGTACCTCTCATTAACATGGAGACACAATGTCTGTACTTAACAATTTCAACCATCTGAATAGGAAGATGAATTTAGTATAAACTCTTTGGATTGGTGACTATTTGATTTTGGTTGTTTAAATCTTACTGTACATCATAAGTGTGTTCCACCGGGGTCTGTATTGGGATCAGCGTTGTTTAATATCTTCATTAATGACATAGATGAAGGGATTGAGTGCACTCTCAGCAGATTTGGAGATGACTTAGAGCTGAGTGTTGTAGTTGACATGCCTGAGGATGGGATGCCATCCAGAGGGACCTGGACAAACTAGAAAATTGAGCCCATGGGAATCTTATGAGGTTTAATAAGACCAAGTTCAAGGTGCTGCACCTGGGTCTGGGCAACCCCCAATACCAACAAAGGCTGGGGGATGAACAGATCCAGAGCAGCCCTGCCCCGAAGGGCTTGGAGGTGCTGATGGATGAGAGGCTGGACATGAGCTCGCAAAGTGTGTTTGCAGCCCAGAAAGCCAAACATGTCCTGGGCTGCATCCAAAGCAGCGTGGGCAGCAGGGGAGGGAGGGGATTCTGCCCCTCTGCTCTGCTCTGGTGAGACCCCACCTCCAGTGCTGCATCCAGGTCCAGAGTCCCCAGCACAGGGAGGTCATGGACGTGTTGGAGTGAGTCCAGAGGATGGACATCAAGATGATCAGAGGAATGGAGCACCTCCTCTATGAGGAAAGGCTGAGAGAACTAGGATTGTTCAGCCTGGAGAAGAGAAGGCTTTGGGGTGACCTAATTGCAACCTAAAGCAGCCTATAAGAAAGACATGGAGGGATTTTTTACAAGGGCATGTAGTGACAGGACAAGGGGGAATGATTTTAAACTGCAAGTAGGGTGATTATATTAAAGAAATTCTTTACTGTGAAGGTGATGAGATCCTGGAACAGCTTGCCCACAGAAGTTGTGGATGTCCCACCCCTAGAGGTGTTCAGGGCCAGCATGGATGTAATATAAAGGATAAATATCCAGATGTCAGTGTTAAATATCTTTATAACAAGCTTGTTTGAAGTAAATAAAGATAATTAAATAAGGTATTAGTTTCAGTTATGTTTAGTAAGTCTCGGGTACCTTTTGTTACATCCAGTCTTCTATGTCCATCTGTGCACACAGTATTTTCCTCCTAAAGCACATGTGCAAACAAACACACATACATCCTCCCCCCATATGCGTGCATGGGTACAGATGCATGTACACAGAAAAACCTAATGCATGAATATAAAGCAAATTGCTCACAGTACTTGAAGAAGCCAAAACATTTTTTTTAAAGGAAACCTTTAAGATATCCATCTGCCAATCCAACTAAGAAATCTTATAAGGAAACAGAAAATGTAACCCTTGATTTCTCACTGTGAATGGTATTTAGCAGACTGAGCTACACTAAATTCTCAGCAGGCCATGACTATGAGAGGCTTTTAATGTTAATGAAAACAAATTCTGCTCATGTGAGTTCTGCTGCTGCTATGTTTCTGACACAATAATCCTACTGAAGGGCCATGCAAGGTTGTTTCTCTTAATATCTGTGACATTTTCTTACCTACATGTCACTGAGACAGAAAAAACCCCCTCTCTTAGTATTTAATGTTTATTTTAAAGTAATACCTGATATGCAGAGTAAAATGGCCAGGTTTCAGCCTTACTTTGATTTGCTACTAAGTGTATGTTAGAAAGCACTGTAGAAGTTAACACTACACTTGCTCTTTGCTGGTGGGAAGAGGGATTACACTTGCATGGTGAGAAAATTCAGGACAAGAGAATATGAGAAGGGATAACTGCTTTCAAGAGGCACAAAGGATATTTACGGTTTTTGTTTTTTTTTTTTTTTTGCTTGGGACCCTAAGGTCAGTATTGCGCAGACCACCAGTCCCAGAGCTCTGACCGACCCAGTGATGCACAAAACCTTTTACTTGTTTTGATTTTTTTGTCCCATATGAGAGGCTGACCTGAAATGAGGACTGACAGGCCTTCCTGCCTACTGAAGGTCACAGTATCTTATGTTTACAGAAGGATTTGCCTTAAGATACTGCTGACCTTTCCAAGCAGATTGTTGCCGAGCTCACCGTTCCTTCTGCGTTAAGAAGAGACCTGTGTGATTCATAGGCAATAATCCACAAAAGAAAGTTCAACATAAGCCATTCTGTGGGAGGAAAAACCGTTCACTGATAGAGCCCCACAATGCAAGAATGCATTTGGAAAAGAATCTTGCTCTAATGTTTGAGTCTTGATGAAGCAATTTAGGGGTTCTAACTGGCTAACAACCTCAGTGTATTATTATAGTTTGCTTATTTGCAGTTCTAGTATAAGTTCTAAAATACATTTTTCCATTGTACACTTGAATGAAGTATGGTATTGCTATGCCACACACCTTTTTTTCCACTTAAAAAGTTATATTTCAAGTCTAGGCTTCCAAATTTTCTCAAGTTGGTGCCTAATTAGTTACCAAAGCACATTAACAAGAGGCACTACTGGGATACAAATTAATGGTACATCTGTCTTTAGAACATGTCATTCCAAGGATATGTGAAGCTGAAAGGCAAAAACTTCATCTAGTCTAGTTCAACAAAAATCTGGATTGTTATTGTGATTATATGCTAAACTAAAATAGAATTAATAAGCAGTCTTATAGGCACCGGCAAGAGTCAACAAGGAGATTGTGAATGAGAATAGCCATGATATGAAAAGGTGAGGAATTTTCCTCTTTCAAATTAATGAGGATTAATGTAACTGTAGAAGGTAAAGTAGTTTTTCTTTTTGTTTTAATCATGCTTTAAAGGAGAGTATTTTGTGGCTAAATGTATCTTTCATTGTCAATGGAGTTTTTATTCCTGTTATTATTCTATTTTACTTCACAAATGTATAAGAATTTCTTAGTGATATGTTTGATTTTATTTACTGAGATGTGCTTTATTTTCTAAAACAATATTATTTCAGGAGAATTCAAATTAAGGGGGTTGTAAATAAAATAACATATTGGGAATGATCCTTACTTGCCTAAAAAAGTGAATGAATGATCGAACCACAATTTAATTAGTATGTAATCTGAAAAAAATGGTCATATAAGAAAATATCTGTCTGTACCATACTGTGACATGTATAATTTTAGACTTCACCAAAGCTATACACCATAAAAATATGCTAGCAAGCACCTGAATCTCTATCAGACAAGCTGATTGTCTGCACATCTTTTGATTAATTTGGAGCCAAATCCTGAAGCTCTACATCAATCCTACCATGTAAATTAAAGCTCTCACTAAGGTTAATGGATCTCTTGTCTGAAAGGGATCATGGCAATGGTCTCAAGGATATGTCAGGGTTGCTATTATTTTGTTGTGTGTGTGTATTTATGTCTATGTATATACATATATGTGTGTCCATCCACCTATATGAAAAATGGACAAGTATGCATCTGTTACTTACCATCAACACTCCCAGGATCTCAAATATGGCTTTACTTGAAAGGACTTAATTATTTTCTTTGTAAATTCAAATGAACTTTTTGCATTCCAGTAAAAGGTGTTGGTCTTAAAACTTTCCCATTTCCTTGTAGGCTCATTCGTCTGTGGAAAGGGCTGCACTAATTGGTGCTGTGAAGATTAAAAATGTTCCTTCGGATGACACATTTAGTGTTTGTGGTTCAGCCTTGAAGAAAGTTCTGGATGAGGACAAAGCTGCTGGTCTTATTCCATTCTTTGTGAGTACTGGATTTTAACTAATCAGTGGATTTAATAGTTCTGATAAGATGCTTTTGACATGAATAGATGATCTCGTCCCTAACAGGGGAACTGATAGGCAGCTGAGCTAGAATACTGGGAGAGGTTCCATGAGTGTTCTTCACGTGCCTTTCTGTGCAGGAGGAGAAACTAATTGGAGCAGCTGGTTGCGCTTTTCAACAGAATTATGTTTGGGGTAAATTTTGTAGTTGCATGTAGTCCTGCAGTGTTATAAACTCCTAACTCCTGAATTCTGAACTGTTTACCTTTATTTTTCAGGTTCCAACTTACTTACAAATAAAATAAGTTTAAAGGCAATAAATTAAATGATGCTACCTCAAGCTTAAGTGTCTTCAAGAAACAATAGTTTCCCCTTGATAGTACTTTAGGAAAGAAATGAACCTCCATAATATACCCTAAATATCAGAGATCAGACATTGTCAGTCGGGTACTTGTGACTATGTAACTAATCTCTAACAAGTGAGCTATAGAGAATGCAGCTATGGAAACTTTAGGTGTCACCATCTCTTGTTATCTGTCCACTTTATTTTCCAGGGATTCCTGCTTCCACAGCAGGACAGCAAAGGCAAATATAGTTATGTCTCAGTATCTTAAGCTCATAATCCCCCAATTTTTGACAGAGAGCATTGTTAGATTAGATAAAATTCTAGAGTTTGGTTCTACCATGATAAGTACCTGATCAAAAATAAAATTTGCTTATTCATCAGATCTACTCCTCCTGCCAATTCAGAATACCATGTTATTACTTCAAGTTAAAACAAGATTTTGCCATTTGTTTTTTTCCCACAAAGTAAGTAGCTTCTGTTGTGGTTTTGTATATCACCAACAAAATTCTTTGCTTATTTCCAAGCATTGTGCTCTACTAAACTGGATACAGACCACGGGCTGTATAGATCCATTCAGAGGTATAATATGCTACAAAGAATTTGTTTTTACTGTCCTCCACTGAAGAGAAACTGAAGTAAAAATCCTCACACAAGTAATTCAGAAACTGAGAACTTCAGAAATGGGATTTTTTAAGATATTCAAAAATAAGTTACTTTTTTCACAGAAACATCATGTCTGACAATGGTTGTTTCTTTTCTTTCGTAACATTTTGAAAAGGGATAATATGACTTAAATTTCTATGAACTGTTTTCAGAAGAATTAGAAGATTAAGCTTGCTTATAGTCATGGATAAGCGCCAAATGGAACAAAGTAGCTTAAATTTCACCAAGCTCTTTTGAAAATATAATCTTTTTACTCTTCTTGTTATTAACCTTTAGAGAATGTTTTTATGTAGTGTGAGGATGACTAGAGTGAGAAGTGGTTTTCATATGTGCAGAACGCTGTTTATTTCTAGGCTGCCTAGACCAAGCAAGTCCTTAGAATGACCAAGCACATCCTGTCATTTGCTTTACAATGTAACAAGATTCTGGCTGAGAAATAAAGCATCTCTAGGGATTCAAAAAAACCTTTTTTTCTGTGCGATGCACCTATTGAGGTGAAGAACATGCCACAAGGCATGTTTCATTTCTTTGTGTTATGATCCCAGCTCATAATACCTTACACAGGATCCCTGTTGGTATATCTCACTGTTTGTTTTAAATAATTACAAATATAGCATGATATCACATCTTCATGCAGTAACTATGAAGTTAATGTGTTTTTTCCTCAGCTTTTGTCCATTAGCAAAAAAAAATGCAACTTGTCCCTTGTAAATATTCATGCCTTATTAATTTTTCTATGCATAGCAAGAGGAAATAAAGAATTCTAATTTATGCATTCAGTGACACCCTTACAAAGGGTGATTTAACTGCTGTTTTTCTTCCTCTGTTTGTTTAGCTGTGCAAAACAGGCTTTCAAAGACAGCAGAGGCTCTGCCTGAGTTAATATAGCCTGTATCGAGTCTTCCATTTATTTGTGTACATAAAACATGTCAGCTTAGGTTAAACTAGATCTCATTATCGGTATGGTTGGCCTCTTAACTCAAAAGGTGTGTTAATTCTCTGTCATGCTGAGCAGCAGTCCGTGCACTGTATTAGTGCTCCCTTTTCTGGCTTGCAGATTTCAAAAGCCTTTCCATTTCTTTTGTTCTTGAGTAATTTGGTGCAGTTGTATTTTGTTCTGGCGACAAAAATATGCACATTGCCAAGGAAACACCTTACGCCACTTGATTCCTTGTCTCCCTGTATTCACTGATCCTTCACTAAGGGGAGTGATTCAACATCAAAGCAACAAGTCTGATGGAAGAAATTCTGCCTGAAGAGACTTGTGACAGCAGAGACATCATTCCTAATGAAGACGTCTTGTTTGCATCCAAGCTGCTACAGTCTCCCCTAGCAGCAAGAAAAGGTCTTGTAAGGGATTAAAAAGAAAATACAAGTAAATCGCAATGCCTTATAGGCATGTTTTTCCTCTTATACTTAATGAATAAATGAAGAATCATTATACTGAACTTGATAGCAGTGCTTTCCCTGTAGAGGTGAGTGGAGAATCAGGGTCAGGTTTGCTTGATGTGAAATAGGTTCTGTCATTACAGCAATCTGTTAATTAAAGGTTTGCTTTTCACCTACATAGGATTTGGCAGTCAGCCTTTTTCGGGGAGAGGCATTATCTTTAAAAGGAATCTTTGCATTCCTACCCACCATCAATGTCTTGTAATACTAGTAATGTGTATATATTTTGTTCAGTAAAAGCTGTTGCCACTAGGGTACCCATACCTCTGCTTTTGTTTCTTTCTTTTATTCTGAGTTCAGACTTATGTTAATTTGTCTTCCAAAATACTTTTGCAGAAACTGAAACAGAGATATTTTCACATGGTAAAGCAAGCAGACTGTGCAAACAAAGCACTTAACCATGTCAGATGTCGAGGCACTAAAGTTGCCGCAATTTACTGAGGAGCCATTTCCCAGCATGGATGATGTGCAGCCCCTCACCTCGCCCCAAGTTAAGGGGGAGCTTTAAAGCATGTGCTGAAGTCACATCCATTTCATTAACTGCAAACACACTGGGGGTTAAGCCCGTGTGTCAATGCCTCTCTCTGTTGGGCCCTATGCTCCCAGCTTGAGACAGGCCTCTGTGTTGGTTGAATGTTTGCTGGGATGCTCGAAAGTGAAGAGCACTAAGTTAAGCATTTCTAAATTCAGATGAAGTGCCCACTGCATCCAAGCCTAGTTCACCTAAATGTGTGTAAGTGGCCTGTGAGCTTTGTGCTGTCTTTCATAAGTCAGCACTGACAGATTGCAGCTGGCACATACAAGGTACAATATACTTCAACGCCCTCAACCAGTATAGAGCTGCTACAACACAATTGCCTGCTGCCCAGCGTGAAATCTGTCTGATTCTCGATGAAATCACTCTTCTGAACGGTGATCCACAGGATATTAAGAAGCAGGCTGCTTGTATCCAGACTCACTTGGGAAACAATAAATCAGTCAGACTGACAGAGGAGCCATCTTTTCAGTAGAAGTTAACACTTAGATCCTGACCACAGATTTCCATCTGGAAGAAACATTCTTGAGACATGTACAGATGTCTAGGGTGATGTTTCTTAACCCACAGTTTGTGAATGATTGCTGTTCTGTAAAATACTGAATGGTGGTTTAGAGAACTGTTGCAGTTTTCTTCAGGCCACAGACATCCTCTTGAGTGCAAGCTGGCAAGAGCTGAACAGGAGAAAATAAAAACAATAAATGAACACTGAAAGTTCTGCCTCATTTTAGTTATTTGCAAATGAAAAGCTTTGTGGTGGAACCGTGCAAAATGTGTCCACATCTTTTTCAAAAGCTATAGGAGGTCTTCCAGTTGAAAAGGTTGAGAGTAATTGCTCTCAGGAATCATAAAGATTCATGTATGTTTCCTGACATAGCTCTCCATTTCAGGAAAGTAATACATGAGATGACTGAGGCAAGCATTTTAGCTGCTTTGTATTCACAACCAAGGGCTGAGTCAAATTTGAAGTGCACAACCTGAAAAGGAAAAGGCCTGCAGGCTATACTGAGCCATCAGTCCCATTTTTGTGATGCAGCCTGTCCCCTGCCCTTTGCACAAATGTGATTTTTCTGGTGTTACACAGGCTACAAATTGAGTTAGATTCATTCTGTAATACTGAGGCGGGGTAATGAGAGTCCTGACAAGAGCAGACGCTGTCACTCTAAGTGGTTTCTGAGAATTAAAGCAAGTAGCTTTGAGGCTTAGACACCTGCAGAGCGGAAAACCAAATTATTTTAGAAATTGTGGTATAATTTACAGAATGAGTCATTATTTAAACAACTAAGCATATGTTTGAACGCATATAATCTCTCACTGAAAAAACATACTCCTGTTTAGGAGAATACCTTAACTGCAGTACAACATTAATAAAAATAATGTGTAACTTTTTGTTGTGAAATTTACATCATTATTTTAATTGCTGGACTAACCAAAGCAATTTCACCCTAATCTTGTGAGAAAATTCATGCCATATTACCATAAAATATATGTGTAAAAGCAGAGTTAAGTCTATAGTGCACTCTTTTTATTTATTTCCCAATCCAATTCTTTATGCATATAGAAAAACTGGCATTTTCATCATGGTACCCTCCATTGTGATAAATATATTTTCACTCCATACACACGTGGCTTCTTGGAAAAAATAGAGACCAAATTCATTCCTATTTAAAAAAATATCCTGCAATCTTTTCAAAGCAGCCTCTCTCAGAGGGTGATTAGTCTTCCAGAGAACTTTTAAATGTACCTCAAGGCACTCAAATTTTCTGTTCTTCTCCTGTGTCTCAGGAATATAGGAGGACCCAGTATAGATAAAGATTAGATTATCTTGAGGGAAAAATATGTTAGCTCACAATTTTACTGACTACATACATAAAACATGCTTCTCATTTTCAGAACTGTATTTGTTTCAAATTCCGCTTCTTAATAGCTCAATATAGAAAAAATACTGAATTGTCCCTTTATTATTTTAATAATGACTTTGTTCAAGTTTTGCTGTGACAGAATGTTCATTTCTTGAAAAGTCTAGTAGATGAGCAAGTATCATTTAGGTTTTCCTTTCTCTTCTTCTTGGTTTCATCATGAATTTGCCAAGGGACATGGGCACACATACACATGGAAAAATGTGGCTGGTTTCAGGTATATAGGGAAAAACTGTAGGAACAAAATATGTTGCATTGACAGTGTACTTGGCAGAAAAGGTAACCAGACATACTAAAATAAAAGAAGCAAAATTATAGATTTGGCATTTTTATAATCATCTCTTAGCTGTACTATAGTTTATGTGTGACCTTGGATAAATTATCTAATTCTTTTGTACTTCAATACTCTGACTAAAACACAGTATACTTTATTTGTCTATTTGAACTGTGAAGTTTCTTCTATTACGTGGAAATCTAGTACAAGACAAAAACCAGACTCAGCCTTTATTAGTGCTTTCAGAAATAAGATGGGGTGTTTAAAACATAAGTGTAGCAATGAAAAATAAAATAATGTCAGTTTATATGCCCTTGGTAGTCGGGGTATTTTTGGTTAAAATTCTACCTGCATATTCCCAGTAAATTACAATAGCTCATTTTCACCTAATTATATTCTCTTTCTGCTGTGAAACTTCAGCATTTATGTTGCCTCTGCTTTTGGCGCACTGGTCACACAGAAGAATACATTAAATGCGACATTACCAGAATGAAGGAAGAACTGTTCCAGTGTTTTAGGATGAATCTGAGAGAAGAATCTCTGGAAAAAAGTCTTGCAAGCCAAATAGTGAACATAGGCTACTAGTGAACAGGTTCCAGGTTGTGGATTTCTTGAGCATAAATTGGTTATAAATCTCTGTTGCAGAGCTGTGGCTCTGATCAAGACAGCAACATTTGTCGATCTCTTCTGTCAACAATAATTCCAGCACCTTTGAGTTGCTCAAATTCAGAACTTGCTTGTATACCATGAACTGCAAATCATTTTGATGGGATTTGCATATGTTAGGGTAGTGTGGAGCCACACAATAAGTATATGGAACATACAGAAAATATATAAAATATAGCATTAGCACAATACTGTGACTATATTGCAGTACTTATCACTCAGTTTTATATTAACATTTGATTTTATGCATCTGCTTCAATGGACTATTATGGGAGCTTTGAAAGAAACCCACCCACAGTCTTAAAAGTTCCACTAAGGGTAGGTAATGACTGACATCAGGTTTTTTTGCCCTATAACGTCTATTCTTTTTGTTTATTGCTGCCTTTGCATACAGTTTTTCTCATTTGGTAATTTTCTATGCTGTAACACCTTTTTCTTTTTTTTTTTTTGGTTCTGCAGTTCTGTGCAACACTTGGAACCACCTCTTGCTGCTCCTTTGACAAACTGTTAGAACTGGGTCCTATTTGTAAGTCTTTGCTGCTTCTTTCTAAAATTGCAGATACCAGTTTAAGCCATGCTGAGTCATTTCCAGGACATTATGCAGTGTCAGTGTCCAAATTCAATAAAGCTACTTATAGATGAGACCTTCAGTTATAGTTTTATTTCTGATATGAGGTCAAGCAGCAAATGTGCATTCTCAAACTGTTAAAAGAGTTAGAGGACATTGCCTCAAGGGTTTCTTTTCTGGGGGGGGGGCATATTTTGGAACACCATCAGTTAAGAATTACTGTAAGTGCCTCAGTTTGTAACATGCTTCTTGAAGCCCTTCTACCTGCAAGGGCATCTAGAGCAATGCTGAATATCAGGGAAATGTTGGACTCTTAACTCTGCTCTGCACCAAGTGTTTTGTTTCTGCCTGGTTCTAACAGCTATAAAAGGTAGAGAAATATGCACCAAAAATCCCCATCTATTCTTAATCCTTACTCCCCCCTTCCAAATTTCCTTTATCTTTCAAAAATATAGGACAAATGTCAGGGTGTTTAATACAGTGATCGAGTCATGGACTCTTCATAAGTATTTCTTTCTGTGTTATGGTTTTTTGTGTCAAGCTTTGATCTGCAGCAGGGCTTGGTCAAAAGCACACGTTTGCTGGCTGATGAAAATGCTACCAAAGTGCACCATATTCTCTTCAAGTGTACATTTAGAACAGGAAATCCATAGCTGTAAGCAACTGGAAGCAACTTCGTAGAAACACAGCTTGATTTGATGTCCTGGTAATTTATTCAGGTGGGGTTTAAAACTTTGGGGCTTGTGCGGTGATCACTTGCTCTGTGAGGTTTCCTGCCTTTCAGCACAAGCCCCAGAGACTCAGTTTCTCCCAATCCTTTTTAAACAGGTTCCTAGTAGTCTGCTTAGCAGCTACAGATTATTTTGCTGTTTGTGTTATTCCTATAGACCTGGCCTAATAAAATAGTGACACCAATACGTTTAGGCATAGCAAGTAATCATGTGTTTCACCTCAATGACTCCCTGCTTGTGCAGTGGAGCCCGGCAGAAGGATGGCATACCAGTGAAGTCAGAAGTCTCATGCTAGCTTTTCTGCTTAATTTTCTCCTTAGCATACATGAGCAGTAGTCCTACGATATAAAGGCAGTGTCTTAAAACAACTAAATTTAAAAATAGATAATCAGTTAAACTTTCAACATGTGTTCAAATAAACCTAAGTTGTGGATATTGTGATTAATATTTTATTAGCTTTTCCCAGACATTTATGAAAAAAGAAAATTTAGTTCACAAGAATGCAAATTTCAGCATGAGCTTGGTGCCCAACTGCAGATCTCAATGGATATACCTCTCTATGTGGAAATAATAATCCGAATTATTTGGTGACCAGTGTAAAGATCTTATGTGGCCTTCAGCCATCAACTGATAGACCAGAATTGTTACTGAGTGCATTAAAACAGTGATATCTAGTAGAGTGTGAATACTTAATTACGGACTATATGTGAGCTGCTCATATGCCAAAATATTTCTGCAGAAACCATTCAGTGATTAATCAAAAGTAGCACTTCCTTAGCATTTCAGTGCTTGCTTTTGCATAAGTGTCTCTGTCCTTGAAATAAGTAGTTTGCTGCACATAGTTCAAAAGCATGTGTATGCACATTTATCAATATGTAAAAAATACTGTTTAGAAACGTGTTTGTGATTCATGAGCTACAAGTGGGGAGCACAGCAAATATTCTAGCTTCTCCTGCTAAAGTAGTTTGATTACCATAGAAATTATAGCTAAATCTCTAGATACATTTTTAGAAGTGTATTTTATAATGGTTCTTAAATCAAAACCACAAAATAATTTATATTGCTTAATTTTAGTAAGACAAACCTAGAGATCATGATCCTTGTGGGTCCTTTCCAACACAGGATATTCTATGACTCTATGGTTCTGTAACTTTGTTCCTGTAGAAGTGGGAAGGAAAAATAATATGTTATATATACATTTTTATATATTAATGAAAACCCAGATGGCGAAAACATTTAATCTCTTAATTTAATTTTAAATTGGGAAAATAATAACATCAAAGAGAAAGCTCTCAGGCACTTGGTTCCATGCAAATTAATTGGGCTTTTTTAATCTGCTGTTTAATTTATTTCCTTCAATTTTTTTTTTAGGTAATAAGGAAAATATCTGGATGCATATTGATGCAGCCTATGCGGGGAGTGCTTTCATCTGCCCTGAATTCAGGCATCTTTTAGATGGAGTGGAGGTGAATGAGTTTTTTATCTAGCAGCCTGCTGAAACCTTGCTCTTTCGTAGAATTTGTGTGTTTCTTATGCACCCAAGATTAATGGGTCTTCCAGAATCTCTGAGTAAGCTGCACCTCAGTTTGCACTACAAATCCCTGTACATTCTATTACATTACTTAAATTTTAAAATTTTTACTGGTTTATACTGGGAGTATGCAAGTACCTCTCTATAAGAAGTTTGTCATTCAGAATAACAAGTAGTACTGAATCAACAAACAGAAAAGAGGAACTTTTCCCCAAATATTGCTAAAGACATATTTGTGACATCCTAATTCTACATTGCACAAAGAAAGAGGAAAAAAAAATTCGACAAATTAATGAGCTCATTATGTCTGGTTTTTTTCTCACATCCTGGAAGTCATATAGTATAGAGCCAGTAGCTGTATCTCAAACAGACAGGGTTTAATAACCAAGAGACCTAAATGAAATATTCCCCCAACAGCACTGCTGTTCCTTTTCCCCTGCCTTGCTGAGCTACTTGGCATTCAGTTGCTTAGATAAGAATACTTCAATTTCCTGCTGCTCCCCTCAGACAGTCAGATAAGTCCTTGTCTTCCATGTCAGTGGAGAAAATATTACTGTTTGGTAAAGCCAGAAGTTTAAACACAGTGCTGATAGGCAGTGACTAATGAAGAAGAGGAGAGAAAACCCCCTCACAAATAAAGCATTTCTTTCTGTCTCTTTTTTATCAGCAAATGAAGCTTGTTGTAATTTCCTGTGGGGGAATATTTTTTAAATTATTGTTATTGGTTCCTGAAGGAAATGAAACAACATCCCTTGTCTGGGCCAGCATTTGTCATAAGAGTAAATATTTAACAACCTGAATAGGTTTCCTACCTTGCATAGAACAGGGTGATAGCTAGATAGATGTATAGATAGATAGACAGGGAGACAGACAGATGATCTTCTTTTATTAGAGCAATTTTTAATTGTTTACAGGTGCCAGGGAAGGTTATGAGAAGCAAATGAGAACAGAAAAGTGCTATAAGGAATAGTCAGACCTTGGTGCTGCCAGGTCCCCATCCCCAGCCTTTTAAGGCTGGTGACTTCTGCCTTTGTTAAAACAGAAAACATGGCTGAAGCCTTTCTGACATGGTGTCCATCTTACCAACCTGGGTTTCTTCTGATGCCCCACCTAAGCATATGTCAAGTAAACCAGGCCTGGCACATGGTGTATAAATATGTATTGTGAGTGTTTACTCTTTGGTGTTTTATTTTTTTTATTATTATTTAGATGAAACAATAATTTCTACCGAAAGAAAATACCCTGTCAGAAAAAAAAAAAAAAAAAAAAAAAAATTTCCTAGTCAGTTGTAATTTTTTGAAGGAATATGATGTGTAGATTCTGAATTGCTGTATATGAATTTTGTGTGTATTAGTTTAATATTCTTGGAAGTAGAAAGCTTAGGGAAATTGGAAAATATGATAGGAAACCCAGTGACTGTTTCTGAGTAGGTAGGTTTATTTATTTATTTATTTTAGTTCACAATAGATATATACTTTCCCATAACATACGTATCTAGAAAGTATAATTGTAAACAAATGCTCAAAATGTTGCTAATACCACTAGCCTAACTGCATACCTAACATGAATTCCACTCCCAAAATAAAGGAAGATTTAACTACAAGTTATTAAATAAGGTGACATCAATATGAACATTATAAAGAACTAATTCAGGAATTGATTCATAATTACACAGACAATTTGACAAAGTTGTATCATAAGTCATGGGTCCTTTTCTCCTTCATAATTTTTTTTTATTTATCCATTTTCAGTTTGCGGATTCATTTAACTTTAATCCTCACAAATGGCTCCTAGTGAATTTTGACTGCTCTGCAATGTGGTAAGTATTACAGTAAAGGGAAACATTACAAGAGACAAAAATGAGGTTATATTAGTCTTCCTTTCTAGCAGTAGACATTTATTTATATTTCTCAATTGAAATGAGGAGAACTGGATAGCTTTAATGCTTATAAATTATTTACAGAATTCAAACTTTCATGTAATCCAAGTTTCAAAACCATGAAATTTAGAAATAGGCCTGAGCTCCGTGTTATGTTCCAGAAAGAGAGAGAGGTCCCAAAAAGTCTGCAGATTTATACTTGCTCCATTTTGGGACTGTTTAAAACATAAATAAAAACCCCTTATTTTAAGGATATCAGTGCAATGAACAGCATGCAGGAATTTTTTTTTCTTCCTTTTCTTTTCCATAACATTTCTTTTGGTTTGAGCTTTGATTCTTTTAAAAGCCTTTCTAAAAATGTTTAAGATTTGGCTGATGAAAAGCAGCTGATTTCAAAAAGGACTATTTATGTAATTTTGTACTGCCTTTCAATTTTCCCCGATGACAGCAGAGACAACATTTTGATATTAAAAGATGCCAAAATAGAAACCCATAGACATACTTCAAACAAAACAAAGTATCATGGCAGTAATAATAGCATGGGTTTGTTAAAAACATTTCATAGTAGATGATCCTATTTTGTCCCAAATGAAATGCTTACCAGCATCGCAACTGATGATACTTATTAGCAAAACAGCTATTCAACAAATGCGGACTATTTATCAAAATAAATGAAAACATTAATTTCAGTTATAAGAGAACAAAATTTGCAAAAGCGAAAAAAAGAAGACTCCAAACCATCATCCAGAAATAGGTCACCTTATTTAAAAGAAGAACAAATGTAAGACAATGATCACTCAGTTGCTTTTGGTTAACCTTCGTCTCTTTTAATTTCCCCGGCAAAGCTGACTTTTCAGGTAATATATTATGGTTTTTACTTTAATATTTCAACAGATGTAGGCATTTTAAATCTTCCAACACATTGTGGTTTTTTCTTTTCCTTAGGGTAGGTGGCTTACATTCTGACCCTAATTCATCAGTAGTGGCAGCACCCCATAGCGTGCTGTGTCTGTGTATATAAGTAGGAAGATGATGAAACAAAATCCTTTGCTAGCTCCTCCCATCTTTTTATCATCACTCAAAAACATTGTTAGAAACACAGCCACTTGAAAATAAGACAATACACTATCATTCTCTTTAATGTTTGTAGAACAATTAGGAACCACAGTCTAATCCCTAGCAGTTTAGTTGCTCATTAATTCTGCTTTCCCTGAAAACCCTGTGGAACTATGTTAAAGTCATTTTACCTGGCTTTCCAGTAAAACAAGTTATATACAATCAGACTGTGAGTTCCCATCTCAGGTGATTTTAGGTTATTCCTAGTAAAGCTTAGACTTTAGACTTATGAAAGTATTTTTCTGCAGTTCGTTTTTTGTTGGGTTTTTTGTTTTTGTTTTTTTTCTTTTCTTTTTAGATAAGCCATTGCATAAAATGCTTGTTTTCATAGGTAGGAAGATTCCAATACAAGGACTCTGAAGTGAGTCTCCTTACTCAAAGTAAAAGTTTCACAACTATAGCCACTCGGGCTTCAATTCAGCAAGGCATTTATGTATAGGAGTTATTCACTTAATACACTCAATAATAAATGTACACCCAAACTCTTTGACTTGAAGCCAAGTCCATTGTCCAGCTAATTCTAAGACCCATATCCAAAATTCACCTGTCTTACTAACTGTAACACTCCCTGAGAAGGTATAAAGTAATAATAAAGGATGGTTAGAAAAAGTAACTGTGAAGGATATGTAGTCCTCTTAGGATCCATGAAAAGTATTAAGCATGATACTATGGTAATATAGAAGGAGTTTAGTAAACACTGAACACCATTTCAGAATCAAAGTAATCTGAGTTCCACTGATGGGCAGACTTCAAAATAACCCAGACTCCTCAGCACTTTCCCCAATAAATACTCAGCATTTCTTTTCGCTGGAAGCTGATTAAAATAATCTCCCCATTAGATCTGTAATGTAATTATGTAACTACTCAGTGCAATATGTGGCACTGATGTCATTTCAGATTTGGAGGCAATTTCATTATAAACCTTTTGTAAAATACTCTCAGACTTCCTGATATACAGAAAAGAGCAGTCAATTTCCTATAAAAATGTAATACAGTCAGTCCAAGAAGGGTGTATTTTCTATATTCAAATATTAGAGTCCTTTAGAGACGTTGTCTTGAAACTACAGTCAGTTTTGCCTGACTTGTGTAATTGATACTCTAGAATATTATAAAATAGGAAGAAGTGTCTTCATTTGGAGAGAGTGAAAATAATAACCTTGCAAAGCCTTGGTATTTTTGACTTTTATTACTCTTTTCAGTTTTTAAGTGTGAACTTTTGATTGGGAAAGGTGTGTCAGTAACTGGTAGAAGGTGCTTACAGGAAATACTTATCTATAGGTCACAGAACACAGAATAGTTTGGGTTGAAAGGGAACTTAAAGATCATCTACTTCCAACCCCACTGCCATGGGTAGGGACACCTTCCACTAGCCCAAGCTGCTCAAAGCCCCATCCAGCCTGGCCTTGAAACCTGCTTCAAATGAAATTGTATTTCACTTCCTGACTTCAACTGAACAAACTTGAACAATCTACTTGAACACAAACTGAAGTGAAATTTTCCTGTTGGTTCGTAATATGAGGTCGTCCTTTTTAACTGTCATTAAAAATGCACAAAATAGAGTGAGGCACTTAAAAGCTGCAGATATGCAATTCAAGTAAGTCACTTCTCACAGATTTTCATTACTTTATTCACCAGGACTTTTGTTGTGCATTTTGTATTGAGTACTTAATATGTGAATCTGTGCTATTTAATCTAGGTCTTGGTCTATTAGCATAACATCCAGCCTTAAAAAAAAATCTAGTTTACCAATATAATTTGTGAAATACATGATCATGGGACCACAGATTTGTTAGGGTTGGAAGGGACCGCTGGAGATCATCTAGCCCTATGATTTTCATCTTGAGAGGTAGTCAAGGAACATCTTTCAGGCTGGTGGATGGGTGCCTCAGAGCCTCTTAACAGAGAGTCGTCCACTACAGTCACTCAGCATTTCTTTTTACAGTAACCACCGTGTGCTCCTGGTGTAGGCTCTCCTCATTTGCCTTGCTCACAGACCTAAAGAATCATACCTGATTTTGGTCTGAATATTGGATGGTGGAGGTTGGAGCCCTGCTTTTGTTGGTCACCAGGGTCCAAGATGTCTCAAGCTCAGTGTTACCCACTGTAGGTGTATGGTTCTGGAGCCACATAGCTACCTCTGTTTTAGCCCCTCCACTACCACACAGCCTATTATCTGTGTCTTGTAATGGAGACACCTGCCACAACAGGTCATCCACCTGTGCACACTTTGTGCAGGCACCAGCCTTTTCTCCAGGAGAAGTATCTGGGCTTCCACTGCAGATTACCAGCTGTACTGACATCTCCCTTACCGGTTCAGTCTGAGTGTCAGCATCCGACTTGTCGGGGGCTGCCTCAACAGACACACTGGGTTTGGCTCCGAGGTGGGTGCCCACCATTATGGCAGAGACTTCGAGCCCTGAGCACTCTGGTGTGGACCTCCTGAGCACTTAGGACTTGCCAGAGGCATGGACCTACCTGCAGAATGCAGCAGCCCCCTTCCTGCGTGCCCTGCCTACAAAATCTTCCATGTCATTTTTGTGTCTTCTAAGCTAGATGTTCCTGCAAAATAGTTACCTGTTCATTGTTTAATACAGCATCTTACAGGAGAAGAAATTAAGCGCTCACAAAACAACTAAAGACATTCCCTGTAACTTGGATTAGCTGCATACAAAATGAACTACTGAAACACGAATGAATCAAAGTAATCAAATACTTCAAATAAACTACAGTAGAACAATTTAGAATTTGTTAAAAATATTTATCATAATTAAACTTGTTTTCAGTTAATGTTTTCTTTCTGTTGTCCACAGGACATTTCTAGCAATAATTAGTTTATTAATTGTTTTTATTTTATCTGAAAATCCGTTGCTATTTTTCATGTGCTTAGGCTTACTTATTTTCAGCTATGTACTTCCCATACCTGCAGGCAAATACTTGGCTGTTACCTTGGTACTTCCCTGACCATTAGTGAG
The DNA here is from genome assembly GCA_013397845.1 of Melanocharis versteri. Lineage (NCBI taxonomy): Eukaryota > Metazoa > Chordata > Aves > Passeriformes > Melanocharitidae > Melanocharis > Melanocharis versteri. The sequence continues at coordinate 1,277,133 of VZTG01003993.1, forward strand.
AGGAAGGCTTTTTGTTTGTTTGAATAAGATGTTTTATGACCATAGTCTAGATGCGAACGAGAGTGGGAGTATGCACTGGCCTGTGCATTTATACATACACACTAAAATACTGGAAATTAGATTTTTGCTTAGAAATTTACAATTCTACATTAAACCATTAAAACACAGAAAAATGGTTTGGACTTTCGTCATTTAGAGTATTCCTGTGTTGATATAATTTTTGCTTACTTTGTAATATATTTATAGGCATAATATAATGATGTAGCAGTCTTTCCCTTTTTGATTTATGGTTTCTTCTTCTTCTGCCTCTATAAACCCCAACATTTGTGGAGGTGAGTCAGTCTTACACAGCATGAAGCATGAACCAGAAAAATCTTGTTATTAATCACTGGCAAAACACAGCTTATTCTCTCTAAAAGGGACACACTGGCTTTTGAACCTCAGTCCAGTCACACCACCCCTAGCTGGCAACAGTAAATTATGCTTCTCAGTGTAACATTGTGCTGTAGAATGTCTGTCAGGAATTGTATTTTGGATCCAGCTAATGGCAGGGTGGTACAAGAGGGGAGCCTGAGTCAGGACTGGGTGGCTTGTCCCATTCCAGTGGCGGCTGCTGCTGCTGCTTCCACGGCAGCCTGGAGAGACAATGGCCAGCACCCCCAAAGCCTCAGTGTGGCTCTGCACGGTGTTTAGGAAGCAACAGCTCTTCCCACGCAGCTTTGTACTGCAGTAATTTCAAGACAACTTCTGTTGACTGCAAACATTAACATTGCTTCAGCTAGTCTCACATTCTGGTGTGAGTGTCTATCACCATAAAAAGATCCTCTATGTCTGTTTCTTGTCTGTTTTTAAATATGCAGTCGTGCAGTCATGCTGCCCGTTCCTGCTGAGCCTTACACTTAACTACTTGTAAGTACAGTACTGATATGGCTGTGAAAAAGCACTGAAAATGGCACAGGCTGTGCTCAGGAAATATGCCAGTTTAAACACATTCAATTTGACTTCACTTCTTGTGGAAATTTAATCCCTTAAGTCTTTATTCTTAAAGTTCTCAATTTGATTTCTTTCTTTTTTTATACAGGGTGAAAAAAAGATCAGATTTAATAGGTGCCTTTAAATTAGAACCTCTTTACCTGCAGCATCACCATCAGGAGTCTGGTAATTTTATAATTAAATGAGATTATTATTATTTTGTTTGCACTCTGATATTTAATGGAAAAAAGGACTTATGATGAAAATGGCAATTCTTAAACTACCCAAGATGTTTAGGAGGGTGTTTCCATTTTCTGAGCACTCTAGGGAGCTAAGCTCATTAAAGTGCAAATACATGTCTAGTGAGATTTTAGTTAGTTAAAAGCAGTAGAAGGAAAGTAATTTCATAAAGCATTATATTACTACTTTTGTATTGGGATTTCCCCAGTTTCAAACTTACCACTGATTGATTGCAGGAGTGTTGAGAAAATTTTAATGATCTTGTGGTTGTCAGATAAATGTATTATTGGGTGTTGTGTAACAAGTCCCTTAACCTGTCTTCCCCAACACATCTTTCTCCAGAATGATTTCAGGATCTGATTTGGTTTTAGAGTTTCTAAGGTCTATGACTTTTTTTCTTAGTTATTCAAGCAAGCTCTGATTCAAATTTTCCAGAAACCCATGTGAGGAGCGAACACTCCCTGAAACTACAAAGAAGGGGGTGAACTGTGTTTGCTGTCTGTGCTCTGCTTTTGAGTGATAGCTTTCTGGGACATTATGCTGTAGCCCTCACACTCTTACACTGGCTGTAGAGAAAGGCGGTAAGAGTGGACTATCTGCCTTGTACAAAATGCTCACAAAGAACTTACAAATCTCAGGCTCTGTACAAAGCTCCTTAATGGATTAGTACTGGACCTTGTGCATACCTAGCAGCTGCAGAGTGGTACTTGCCCTCCTGAAGCCCATTTTTACACATTTGGTTATTAACTGAATAATTGCGAAGAAGGTCACAGCAGTGCAGTGTCAACATGTGGTGGAAGTTCCCTCATAACTTTCTGAAGAGGTGAATCATCTGTAGGTCTCACCATATACTCAGCCTCATCATTTTCCAGGAATTGCTGGTGCTGATCTGTGTTCAGAAGTGTATCCTGTTATGCCTACGAACTCATTGACATTTAAATTAATACCATCCAGAATTCCACTATTAACTAAAAAGCCCTAGGAGAAATGAATTCATGTGCCTTAATCCCGAACTGGCATAAACCTTGCATTTTATTCCTTTCCTCCATTTCCAAGCAATGCAAACATAGAACAGTGCAGTAAACAGGAACATGCAGTAATTCTGGAGCTGAGGTTCACCCTCTAAAGGCTTGAATTATTAAGAAAAATAATATACTTCTTTTTTGCCTTTTTAATGAAAAATAAATAAAATACATGAAAAATAATGACAAATAAAGCAAATACATTTAGGACACTGGTTTTTACTTAACATACATTAAAAATATTTATCTTCAGGAGAAAAAAATCCAACCTTGACTAAAATGAAAATATCTTCTTGGGACAACTGATAGTGCTGATACAAGAACTTTAGGTCTTACCCGGGTTAAATAACACTTGAAGAAAACCAAACCTTTCTTTAAAACAAGTGGTTTCAGTAAGGCCGCCTAGCTGACCTGAGAACTTTCTCACCCCAGTCGGATAAAGAATTTTTTAGCCTTCATCTTGCCTTCAGAAGGGTGATAGCATGTTATGTGATCTAACACAATGATTTCAAAGAGATCAGCTGATTACTAGCAGTCTAGGAATGCTATTTTTTTTTCTATGCTCCATTCCCATTTGATATCAATTTTCCAAGAAGTTGGACAACACTTTTCAAATGCAAATGCCTCTGGTTAAACTTCCAACCCACACTTACGCCTTCAGTAAACACAGTCAAATTTGCTACACGAAGGTGCTGCAGTCCCCATTGATCCCTGTGTGATTTATGGGATGTCAGCACTCCTGGAAATAACGACTTGTCTAGTGGAGGGTCTTGAATTCTCAGTATTTGCAGGTCTGAAAATTCCTATCTGGTTTACTGAGTAAATGAAGTAGTATTTCTGAATTCGCTCATCTCTCACTCAAGAATTTAAATGAGCGGAAAAATACCTCTATCTGTGAGCAATTACTCTTAATAACCATATGGTAATTATGTGTGTCCCCAAGGGGAGAGTCTTTATTTTGTCATTAATTATAATTTTATGTGATTTGCATCATCACACCAGGAAGATTATACTAGCTTGCCCGGCAACCCAGGATATAGGTCAAATCCTCATGGCAGTGTTAGAAGAATGCAGCTTTATACTCTATTGTGAACACCACATACGCTCCCACAATGCAATTCCTCCTGGTTAAATACAGATGTAAGACTAAGGCTTGTAATCAAGGAATCAAGGACTAATCATTGATTACATTCTGCTTCACAGCTTGTGAAAGGCGTTGTTGTGGATCATTAGACATAGCCCCTTACAGGAGCGTAGGATTATTTATCTGTCACCAGTTGCTTTACTCTCTTTGCTACCAGACTTGCAGCTATCAAACAGAAGTGGCTGCTACAATGCAGAAGAATATGAATGTTATCAATTTACCTCGTTACCAGGCAGAGACAACCACATTCATTTCCTGAAGTCCAGGAATAGGTTAATGATTGTTGGTTGTTTTGTGGGTTTGGGTTTTTTTACCACCTGGAAACCAACATAGTAACAGGTTAAAGAACCCAATGGCCTTCTGTTACAGGGAAAGAAGGACCATGTTTTTTCCTATGTTTTGGCTGAAAATGAGAGAACATTGGCAAGAGAGCTTGTAATACAGGAAAAAGTTTGGGTTTTTTTCCCTAGAAAACATAAAGGCTGAAAATTATGTAAATGGCATATACTGGTCAAATTCAGAAGCTACCGCTCAACCTTCCAGCTAACAATTCCAGGACTACTTTGCATTTTCCCAAGGAATCCAAGTACATACTCTCCTGTGAAGCTCATACTCCACTGTAGAGAAATAAAGCAGAATAAGGAAGCTAAGCAGATGCTTCCTAAAGAAGTGCTTTAAATATTACGTCAGTTTAATTTCTGTCACTGACTTACAGCAAGTAACTATGTTCAAGTTTCCTTAACTGTGAAATCATTTTAATTCCTTGATTCAAAGAAAAGGTAGGTGAATCCTGACACCGTGTGCTTATATAAAGGACAAATAATAATGCCCTCTACTTGCCTCCCTGGACTGCTTTGTGCTTAGTCTGTGTTTGTAAGGGGCTTTCACTCCATCAAAAAAAAAGCCATAAAAAATTGCAGAATACTATTCTCCAAGCAGGAACAGATCAAATTCTGAGTCAATTTTTCCAGTCACCTATTAGACATCCTGAAGAATTAGCAACAAACGTATGTATTAGTATAAAAGGTATTTAGAAGTGGATTATTTTAAAGATTCCTTCCAGTTCACTAGGGTAAAGGGGATTTCACAGCAGAGAATGAGTTACAGATTGAGTCTGGGGATTCTGCAAACTGTTTAAACCAAAATTAAGAATAGTTGTTTTATCTACTGCTTGTTTTCCCCACAGGAAGAAAATAAACATAATATTTGATCTGTCATCTCCACAGTATCTTCAGTATAACAGAAAGGAAAATAGTGTTTCTTCTGTAAACTGTTTGATAGTGGCATATTCTGACTAGCTAAGGAACGAAGGTTATTACAAGCACCTGCATTTAACATGCTGCCAAGTACCCAACTAGATATTTAGTGGTCTTGTTGACACTGATGACGCTAAAGTTTGTAGCAGATGTAAAGGATAGCTAAGATACAGCTTTTTCAGTAACATTAGAATGATTGAAGTCTTTGGCTGTTGTGATGATGATGCAATGTGAATATTTTTTTCTTTGATTTCCAGGTCTTGTAACAGATTATCGGGTAAGTACAGTACCAATGTAATAATTAATACTATTACTTGTATATTCTGGTATTTTTAGGACTTTATTTTCCATTACCATCATAAACCTCCAAACTTTATGTTTCGTTCCAAGAAGGATGCAGCTTGCTAAATTTTTAACCTTCCTCAAACAGAAATTTGTTTTCTTGTTGTTCTGAAAAAAAAACTGTTTAAAGGCAAAAATTGTCTTGCATGTGCAATATCTTTAGATTTAGGCAGTAGAAAGAAATTTCCTAAAGTTGTGGGTTTGGTGTTTTTTTTCTTTAACATAGTGGATAACACAAATTAAAAAAAATTAAAAGCATCTCTATTTTAATCTTTTACCATGGAAACACTGTTGTTTTGAAATGGAAAACGTGCCTGTCTTTGTAGATGCTAGCCCCACAACTTTAAACAAGCCAATGTACATGAGTTTCTCAGATACTTGTTTTTCTAAAGCCTTTGAGGAGAGTTCAGGATGCACAAAGAAAATCTGATTTGCCTCGTGACCCTTCCATTCTGACTCCAACCTCCTTTGCCAATTTTAATTTGAAAATTTTGAGTATTTAACGGTATTAATAAACAGGGATTAATATACCAGGAATAGATATTTCTACTATTATTTGATCCATCTCTAGCAACTGCCCAGAGGATGTGGCAATGTGGTTCACTTCAAAACCATGGCAGGACGTACTTTCTGCTGTGTCACTGCAGTGGTGACTTCTGACATGGGCTCTTCCCTCTGGTTGCAGCACTGGCAAATCCCCCTGGGCAGGAGGTTCCGCTCCCTGAAGCTCTGGTTCGTGCTGAGGATGTACGGAGTCAAGGGCCTGCAGGAGCACATCCGCAAGGTGACTGGGAAAATGAGCTGGCTACCTGCCTACTTTCCATGACTTCTGTACGCATCAGAAAGCACAGGAAACAGTTTTAGGCAGCTCAGTTCGACAGGGGTGCTGCTCCTTTGCCCCATGTAAGGTCACGATTCCATATCATGGCAGGATCAAAGTTGCCATTCATTTTGTGCTCATCTTTAGGAAAGAAAAGTCTAGGAATTTGGAATTTCCCTTTGAAATTAGGCCAAAGCACATTCACAGTTTTATTGTGGAAACACATGGATATTCATTACTTCTTTATTTTATTAATGTGCATGCATTGATACCATGTTAGATTATGATTAAGGGATAAAGTGACTTATTTGGCATGTCTACCTCTGCTGTTGCTTTCTTTCCTGTTTAATTTTTTTTTTTTTTAAAGAATGTGTACAATTTACAGTTTGTTAATATTGTTATAAGCACTAAGTCTTTTCTTGATGTAAAAAGGAGGGTTTTTTAATTACTAAAAAACACATGTGGCGCCAGTCTAAATTATATATATACTTCCTCTGTAGCAGTAAAGTCAAATTCAAGCATACCTTTCATCTTTATGAAGTTCAGGAAAACCTCTAGTGAGGGGAGATCCATGACTTGGCTCTAAATATTTACAAAAATATCCATTAGCTAAGGGCCTAGCCTAGCATACCAAATTCCCTGCAGGCATGCATTCCTTTCAATTGTGGTACTAAACAGAAGAATTCCTAAGAAAAGCTTTGGAAGACTCATATCAATTGCATGGCTTTTTGTCAGGCTGGTTTCCACAGGTCAGTATTTACATTCAGCAAATTCCCTCTTTCTCTGTCTCCCACATACTTCCCTGACTGTCCAGCCAAAAGCTGCTTGTCTTCACAGAATCATAGTTGAAGACCAAGCTTTGATATTTTCTGTGACAATACAGTTTAGGAAGGCTAAGCAAATGATTTTTTTTTTAAGATACTGACTCCAAAGTAAAACCCTTGTATGTTTCCTCATTTGTAAAGGTAATTCAGACAGCTAAGATTTACAAGGGCTTGTTGAAATGAGTGTGTTTGGTTTATATTTCATCAAGGACTAAATTTATAAATATATAAAAATATAAATATATAAAAATAAGTTATGAAAAGACAAGAGGGGTAATTAAGTGAAGAATTTGTCTCACTATATACATCTTCAAATTGGAACCATTAAATTAATTTCTCCTCATACCTCCTTACCCACTTCCAATGAATGCTGGTTCAGTGGGTTCCAAAACATCTTAAAAGTAATTTCTATCTCCAGCAAGCCTCTGTTGAACTTAAATTTCAAGAAATAATTGCATTTCATTTGCTCCCTGCTCTAGCAGAATTTAAGGTGTCTCTTGTGAGTTTTCAGATATGTTGATAAAATTATATCACTAGCTGCAAAATAAAAATTAAAAATGCGTTTCATATCTTGTACTTTTGCCTCTCCTCTCAGGAGTTATCATGAGCTCCAGGTAGATTGTGATGACTTTTCTTTTGGTAGAGTAGTAATGAAGTATCTAAACCAGCCTGACATTGGTTTAAATTTTCAAGCCTACAGACAAGTTTCCAAATGAAAAATAATTTAGAATTTAGCTTCACTTCTTAGCTGAACTTTAACATTGCTCATCCCTGTGCCTGGCCTTGAGAAGCTGCTTTCTTTTAAACATGCTGTAGCATCTTGCAAATAACAGTTTTTGTGCTCCCATTGCTGGCCAAGGCAGTCCCAGGCAGTTCCTGGCTGGTACTGTCTCCTGTGTACTTGGGACTTTTAGCTGGGTTTTAAGGGAGGCCCTGGAGGTGCCAGAATTATTTCTGCATGTGATGATTTGGAGATGCATTTGAGTGGGTGATAGAGTGGACATGGGTTGAATGAGAAGAGACCTAGGAACAGTGGCAGAGGCAGGTCCTGCAACCTTCCAGTGGAGAGCAGAGGGGCTGGAGCTGGGGAAGCAGGAAGAAGTGCTCTCTCTCTTTTGTGTTTTTAAGGAGTTGCTCCGGGGAAAGGGTAACAGAGTCGGGCAGAAGAGTAGAGGTTTGAAACAGCTCCTTAGGCTGGAATCTGGGGAAGGAAATGCCTATGTTTGCTCCTAAGTAATGGAAAACTCTAGGAAGATCTGTGCAGTGTTTGTAGATTTCTAGTTAGGCTTCTTTTGTGCAGCCTGGTGTTACTTACAAAGGGATTTGAGATTTTCAATAGTGATGAGCTTCTGACATGATATAGAGGGAAAAACCACTGTATATCCTTAAGAATCCACCCTATTTGTTGTGTGTTAGCAAGTTTCTATGTGGAAGACCAAAGACATCTGTAACTATCTCTTCACAAACTTTTTTTTTTCTTTATATAAACTGTCACAAAAATTATTTCCCCCCCTCTTCTATTAGTATATTTTAAGGAAAATATGTTTGTTGTGTTTGCAGCCTTAAGGTCTACATCAAAATGACTGGATAACCACTGCAACTTGGCATTTGCTTGAGGATGGCATTTAGGAACAAAAATATTCCCAGGAGATGAGAATGTGTGACTTGGATTTAGAGACAGTAACTTTTTCTGTTTCCCAAACATTCCAGTTATGCACTCTTTTCACACACAGCATGTCATATTAATCTATGGCAAAGTATAGGTTTTAAAGCAGTGGTAAAGGGGAGGATAGTCATCTTTGAAGGATGTGGGGACAGACAAATACAAACTTTGGAGGTAAGTCCCAAAGCCACAGAGGAGATGCAAAAAGAGGGCAAAACCAACTACAAGAGTCTTCTGGACTGATGCCAACAACTCAGAGTCCGTATAAATGTGAAATCCAAATGGCCCATTTGTAAATGGCCCATTTGAAAACCACTTGACCATCTATTTATTATTCCTTTGTTGGTTTGAGTCCTCTCAAAGAGCTCAAAGTAATTGAGAAATTTAGGAGTTAGTGTGTTCTTGTATGCAATCCCTATGAACATTCTGACTCAGCTGAATCCTCCTTAGTGACCAGTGTACTGAGGACAATAAATTCCATTAAAAATTAACAGTAGAGTCCAAGAAACTGGAACTATAAAGAACAGCAATGTTACAGATAGCATTTAAACTGGAGAGTGGCACAGTCCAAGTGGCTGTTAACAAGACTCTTTTGACAGCGTTTTCCTTCAGTGTTGTGGGATGCAGGCTAAGGCAGGCAAAGAAGTGAAAACTACAGGAGAAAAAGTATGAAGTGATCAAGACTAGGCCAGTATGCTTATCTGCATGCACACAGTACTGTACTCTGATGCTTCAGAGAAGCTCCCTGCAATCAAAAACTATTTTAGCTCTTGAAAGCGTTGCCCAAAAATTAAAATTCAGTTTAAATACTTCAATGCAGAAGCATTTCTATTTCTATTTCTAATATTTATATTTACATTTATATTTATATTTGTAGTTATAGTTATTTATTCACAGATATACATAGAAAAATACAGATCTTTTTAAATAGGGACCACGTCTTAGTGCCTTGCAAGTTTAGTGCCCCTATTATTGATTATGTAAGACATTTCCCTTAATCCAGAATAACCAAATTAATTAGATCCCTTGTTTCCTTTCTCAGTCTTCTGCAGAAGAGCAGTGGTTATTTACCTGAGATAATAGTGACACATAACAATTCCCGGCAAGCCTCTTTTTTTCAATCGGCTAACTCTCACTTCAAAGACTGGGGCTGTTATTCTGTTCCTATATACCAAGATACTTCAGGACACTAACACAGTCCATGGGACACAGCTTGACACAGATATCAAAATCAAAAGCACTTGGGAGGGTTAAGATATCCATAGGTCAGGCTTATTACGTACCCATTCAGCAGAAAACTGAGAACAGCCTGTCAGTCTTTTACTTCTCCTCCTTTCCTATCCTCAGTTTCAGTGCCTCCAGTTTTCCAAACAGGACTTGATTTTCACAGGGTACCTGCCTGTCTTGAAAAGCTGAAGCACTAAAGCCACACATGTCCTCCTGTGAGTTATTGCCATGCTCACGTCCAGAGCATGGGTACAGCTTTTGGACTTACAGAGGCACGTGTGACACCTAAATGCCCTGCAGTTCTACAGAACTTGAACTTCCGGGCTTAATAATACTATTGCAGCAGGCTTAACTGTACTGTTGCAGCAATCCTTGTAAGAGCAATTCATGGTTAATAGCTTATGGTTCAAAGGTTCAGGGCCTTGGGTAACTCTATTTAGGCAAAGCTGTACACGTGAAACTCCAGTTAAATCACCACTTTCTGTCCTTCCAGTTCTGTAAAACCTAAAACGCATGGTGCCCCCCAGTGTCTTTACCAATTATTGCTGTTTGTTAAGACTTGCTGTGGATAAAAGTATTTGCATCCAGACATGAATGCAAAATACTTCTAGAATTTTGGTTTGTGATTTAACTAAAAATTTTCTAATTTTTTCCCTTGTTTTCATTTCTTTCAAATTCCTGAAAAATCATTTCGTTCAAAAAGTGGACATAAGTACCTGCTATAAAATGCACAGCTTGGGTCTGGAGTTTTCTTGTACAAACTTCTCACAGTAAGCCAGATCTTAAACGTTTGTTTTTTTCGGTTCTTACCCACATAAATTTTGATGAAATTCAGCTGGTGATTACATTCAGCTGGACAGTTGTGAAATTCTTATCTCATTGAACATGATTTGTTTTATGGCTTTGATTTCCAAGACACGGTACATGCAGTGCAGAATTTTGTGGAGCTGTGTAAAAGACATGTTTGGTTAAAGCCATAGAACATGAGGACAGGAGGAGACAGTAAAAGACCATTACAACACCTGTGCCTATTTCACATATGTTTTTCATGCACTTACTATGTATACAAGCATCTGTATGTATGCAGATACTTCTGGTTGGATTTCATAGCTGTAAATTCATGTTCTTCGTATTAGCAGAACATTCAAACGCCTTGGAAGGGATTGGGCATTTTACTGGTCTCATTCCTGACTCAAAGAGCTTCCAGGCTAATTTTAGAGGGACATGATAAATAGATGTAACAAACAGCAGAGTGGAAGTGGTAACAACAGGAAGACTGGCTGGTTGCGTAGGGTACCAGTAAGCCAAATATGAAGGTTTTGAAGAAATATTTTGATTCAATCTAAACTATGTTTTTCTATTTTAAGAAATAAAAATACATCAGAAAGCTATGATTAAGATTGCAAAATGCATTGGCATTTTTTCTTCTTTTTTTTCCCTTTTCTGTAATTTCTGCTTTGCCTTGTCCTTTTGGAAGAAGTTCCTGTGAGATGAAACATTCCACATTTAACCTTGACACAAAGTGATGTTTCATTTTTGTTTAATAGCTGTCCTTGAACTTAGAAAAAGTCAAAGTGCAAAAGCATGAGCTTAGTTGTTTATTTTTGTAAAATTATTTGCAATACTAAATATATAAAAGCCGAATAACCTTTAAACATGATTTTTTGACGTTTCAGATAATTTTTGGTGTAGACTGGCTATTGCATGAAGACGAACTGTAATTCAAATGGCTGGTTGCTGTTGTTGTCTTATCTTTTTGTTTGTTTGTTTGATTGGTTGGTTGGTTGGTTTTTTGGGTTTTTTTTAGGATAGTGAACACTAAGCTAATAATACAGCCAGTAGGAGAGGGACTGGATAAGGCACTGCAGGTACCTGATGAGAATATGGGTTGGTTTTTTGAAAGTGCTTTTAAATTCATTTTCTCTTTGGAAGAAAGCAAAGCAAAATATGGTATGAGTATGCAAGTATCACTGACTGATGTTAAGACTTCCCAGCTGGTTTTTAGTATGTCTATTGGTATTTTTCTTATTTATTTGAATTTTGGTTTCATCTGCTTCAAAAGAATTGCTCTGGCTTGGTGCCCAGTGTCATTCTTTTTTGCCTCAGTAACTTCTCAGCAGGTTTGCTAAGATTTGCTATCCATTTTCTTGATTATACTGCCATCAACCTTTTTTTCAACTGAACCTGACCACCCAGGTCAGAATAGTGAGCAAGTTCTCCCTTTCTTCACAGATTTCTCATATTGAGTGAACTATTCTAAAATGTGTATCTTTCCAGCTCAATTTGCACTGAAATTGTGACAGTTTTTTTCCCTGTATATCTGTGCATTTTCCCCTTTCTCTCTAATGACTTCTGGATTCTTTAGCCATTCCCAGCCAAAACTAACAGTGGTATAAAACCTAAAGGAGAATTATTAAAATTATTTACTCTTAATGTGGTGCTGAATCAAATGGTGCTGAAGTGTCTCAAGTAGACCAGTACTGCCTAAGACAGACTGAGATACTAATACAGCAATGGCTCCATATGGTCTCTGGAAGTCATAAACGGGATGGAAGTTAACACAAACAGATGGCAATATGTGAATATTATCACACATCAGCAGAAGGAACAGAGCAAAGGAATGGAAAATAGTTCAGCACACCTTTTCTCTTGGTGAATCAAATGTATACAATATAGATACTCTCATTCTCTTCTCAGCACGTCAGGCTGTCACATCAATTCGAACACTTAGTCCTTCAGGATGAAAGGTTTGAGATCTGTGCTGAGGTTGTCTTGGGACTGGTCTGTTTCCGGCTGAAGGTAAGGCAGCTAAGATCTCCTGTTTCTTCCCTCATGGTTTATAGCATCACCATGACCTGCAATTGAATACAGTCTTTGTAGTTAATATACTTGATTATTTTTTAAGCAAAGTAAATGAAGTTCGTTTAGAACAAAGCAGATGAAAGGAAAAAGCCTAAGACAATTTTGTTAAAACGGAATCAAAAATTTAAGAGAAATTAAAGCATATTAAGGTATGGAAATATATAGTCAAGGCAAACAAATGTTTTAACTAGTCATACAAAATTGCTTACTTTCTATGTGTGATGAGCTTTGATAAAGATGATTGTTTTAGTATATTTCCCTAGACTTCTGTACATGATGAATGTGTATTACTAGTTTCTTGTCAAGTTCATTTCTTCTGTGTATATATTTAATATTCAATTTTATTTAAAAATTACTATCATAGATGAAAATTAGAGCACTAAACACTTTTTAAATTGTTTTCTTTAAAGACTGTTTTTTCATCTATAAAATTCTATGGTCGAACTGGGAAAATTGAAGTAAGATATGTTTAAGAACAGGTTACATGGGAGGCCAGCTTCCCACCTGCCCTTGGCCCTGGTGTGCTTTTTATTGCTGAACATGATCCTTTTGCCCTGTTTGGCCTTTTATTCCCCAAAATCTCTTGAAGTGCCAAGTTCATTGATGTAGAGACCTTGCCCAACAGAAACTAGAAAATTAATTCTGCACTTGGAGCATAAAAGCTGCAGTAGTTGGGAGAGCTCATTTCTTTTAATCAGACATTAAAAAGGGATCAGTGTCTTAGTTTAGGTAATGAAGTCATTTTTTAGAGGAGCTTGCAGCTAAAGCCTCTGCAAAGGACTGGATTGTGACACTGAATCTGACCACCAAGCAACAATAATAGTAACAACAGCACTAGTGTTTTCTAGTTAACGTGATACCTAAATGAGCTTTTAGCTTTTCTGAAGGCTTACAAGCAAATCTTTTCTCCTTCTGGGCAGCGTGGTATTACTATTTTTAACAAATTCTTCTCCCAGTCATTCCGTTGCCCCAGTTACCTGAGTTTGATGCAACTGGCTGAAGAAGCTAACAAGTAAATAATAAAGTAATGGTGAATTCATCTGGAATAGGAAAATGGTTTTGTTTGAATTTATAATGTTTTAAATAAAATTTAAAAAGACCCTGTGTCTAGGGGATCGGACAGATTACAGAATGTAGAGTTTTCTTCAGTAAGTGGAAACAAGAATATAATCTCTTTCCTAACACAAACTTTTAAAAGATTTTGAGGGATAGATTCTGTGGGTTTTATTGCTCAATAACAAAATGTTGGTTGCAGTCTGCTCTCTCACATGGAACAAGTAAACGCTAGTTTTGCAGATCCAGACACAGCTGTTCGTCAGTGCTCTACATTTACTTTGAAGGAACAGTTCTGGTGAAATAGAGCATAGCAACACAGGAATTGTCACTTTTGATCAGACCAGTAGCTCATCTACATCTGTTCTCCTGTCCCTCATGATTCAGAGGAAGAAATCACATCTAAAGGGAAAGACAATTTTACAATAGGAGGTAAATGTTGGACCTTTAGTTAAGAAACCTTTGGACAAGTTGTAGAATAAAGGCCTGATTCCACTGAAAACCAGTGTTGAAAGAGCAGTGTTTTCATTTCTTGCCTACCTGATCCAAGAAAAGAAAAAAAAACTAGCAAGCTTTCAAATTAGGAGGTTTTTATAGCTATTTTATTAGCTATTTTAAATAAAGCTTTTAAAAAGCTTTATTTGCTTTTTATATCACTCCTTCAAAAACCTTTCTGTCATTTTTATTAATTCATATTAAAATACATGCTTAGAAGCATCTTATTTGTAACTTTTATGTAGCTACGGTAGGCCTAAGGGTCAGGGGACTTCAACTATATAATGCTGCACAGCTGTAGAAGTATGAAATATTTTTTCTTCCTTTCTTTGTTCTTGATAAGCCCTTTTTAATTTTTTTGCTTAGCTGTAACTTTTATTTTTTTGCCTTTCACACTGTTGAGCAAATGGACTAATTACCTATGACTTTCATATTATAATTATTTCATCATTTATGTCATGCCAAAGGGTTAGTTTTAGGCCTCCTTGCCATGACTGCAGATGAATACAAGTCAAGCTAGTAATTTCTCCAAGGGGATGAGAATGCTGTCTTATTGAAGCTCACAGACTCAATCAAAGCTGGCTTCTCAAAGCTCTGGGACAGGATTAGTCACTACCAACTTCAATTTGACGTGACACCCGAGTGTCACAGCAGCCCTAAGGTGGAGCTGTGAGAGTAGAACAGAAGAAAGATAAATGAATCTTTCTCCTTCCTCCCCTCACCCCTGCCAACTTAACATCATATAACTGCTTGTATTGCCTGAAAGTCAGTGCTGTGCATTTGATATTAAAGGCAAGGATTGTCATTTTAATAATGCATTACCTTTGATAAGAAAGCAGGACATCATTGTCACCGATGACTGACCTGTAATAGGTGGGGACCTGCAAAACACCAAAGTTGGTCCATTTTCTTAGTTAAGAGCAGTTCAGTTGCATAAATATCTCCTAGAAAAGTAAGGCTAAGCTATGAATTTCAGGATGTAGCAAAAAATTTGTAACAACTTGTGCTAAGACAGAACAAGGTTTTGACTTGGATTCAACTCCTAATTCTTAATATGATCTAAAAACGTGAGAATGATACATTTATCCTTGCTACCAATGGGAAACTGTCTGCCTTATGCTTTGGTTTTATGTGGAAAAGGCCACGCAGGAAAGTCACAACTGCCTAGATTTGAGAGAAGGTGTTTTCTGGTCAGGATGTTTTCAAGAAGACAAAGCTGCCACAGTAACACAGCTGCTGCTGAACAGGCAGATTTGTCCATTTGCGACTCTTTTTCTGCAGTCAGTGCTCAGTAAGGGGACACTGCAGTAAAAATGCAGTTGCTCCCAGAATCTGTTGCAATTGTGTGTTACTACCAGTGTAATAGAGAGAGAGTAAAGGTTGCACAGTACCTAAGATACTTCCTCTGATGGATTCTGTGGTGGACAGTTCCCATAGAACTTGATGCAAATACTTTTTTAGGGTTTCCACTGATAATACGAAACCTACTTATGCCAGGGATATATTACCTCAAAAATTTCTTAATTAAGGATAAGATTTCATATTCAAAAGAATCTCTCACAGCAGCCATGCTTAAGTGAGAGAAGTTAGTGTAAGTTCACTGCAAAACTTCCTCTCATGTTTTGTTTGATTAGATCCAAGAAGAGTGTAATAACACAGATACAATAATGAATGTGGTTAACATAGCTCACGACCTTAGGTCACAAAAAGGCAGTCAGCTATCACAAAGGCCCCAGTGGGAACACTGCTTCTAAACTGAAGGTAATCCATAAATCTCTTTGTGGCTCAAAACTTCTCTCTTACATCATCATCTTTTTGTGATCCTTTGATGGCAAAGCACTGAGAGATGGGAAAATGGCTGCTTGTTACTGGTGCTACTTGGGCTTAGCTGCTTGGTGGGATTTACATTTTCCAGACTTGTTTCTGAAGTCCATTGTCACATCCATCGAATTATGATGATTTCAGGGCTCAAATGAACTAAACGAGGCACTTCTTAAAAGCATAAATGATGCCAAGAAGATCCATCTGGTCCCGTGCCACCTGCGAGAGAAGTTTGTGCTACGTTTTGCTATTTGTTCCCGCACAGTGGAATCCACCCACATCAAGTTTGCCTGGGAGCACATCTCACAGCTGGCAACTGATCTTCTGAAAACATGGGAGCAAAACCACCACCAGCAGTAACAGCAGTGAAGTACAAGTGGAGATGAGGTAGTTAACTGGCTTTCTCTGTGTTGCCAAGTTTTATTTTAGGTGCAGGTGGGAAAGTCAAACTATGGAGGAAAAAAATACAAAACCTGTTGTTATATAGCCCAGCTGCAGTAGCAAAATCCTTGCCAGCAAGTTGTGTTGTAACCTTAGTCATTCCTTCTCTGTACTGTAGTTTCATCTTGTCTGTTTCCAGGATGTACATAGCCAAGGAGACTCGAGCTGTCATTTCTTACCAGTTTGTAGTCAAGAGCATTTGTTCAACCAAGCAATGGAAATGGAAGGGGTGGTGCTCCCTCTCTTGTCCCCATTCACCTCTAGCACACCCCCTCCCTTCTTCACAGATGAAACTGAGAGGGGTTATAACCAATTAATTTAACATTACTATGACTGCAGGAAGAACCCAAGTTGGGGGAGTTCAGTAACCTGTTCGGGTTCTAAATATGTTAATATCTGAATAGGCATGCACAAATGTAGTTGCCAGGATTTGGGGCACTATCATGTCACAACACACTTGCTGCAGTAATTTTGTAAAGGAACAAAGGACTTCAAGACTTCCTTCATTGCATATCCAGATCAAGGGGAATGAGCACTGACTGATTACTAATCATCCTTCCAGCAGGTTCTCTACTTTCCCCTAAATGGTTTGCTTTTAAAACAGCCATTTTGTCAAATACCAGCAAATAGATTATGCTGGCTATTGGTTTCCAGATTGGTCATTCATAATGAGGTCCCTGAAAAGCTCCTCCTGAAGGGTTTCGTCAAAAGCCATGTGCTACCTGGTATTCTATATTTTTAATCAAGTTATTCTCAGCAGTGATTACTTGAAAATAGTCTGTAAGATATGTTCTGTGAAACTGAGTTGTGATTTGTGTTTATGGCTACCATTTTGATTATTTCATTGTGTCACAAATCTTTGACAAAATGTGCTAAGAAATGTGACATCAAAAATGTTACTCTTAGTTTCTCAATTTAGCTAACAAACGAGTAAACAAGTGACAATAAAAATAGAAAGAGAACTAACCCCCAAAATCTGCTGTGGTGCACCCATCAGTGGTTTTCTTCCATTAACAGTGATGAATGGAATATGAAAATACTGGAAAACCTCTTTCTGAGAAAGTCAAATCATGTGTATTTGACACAAACCATTGATACGTAATCCTGTGAAAGGCAGGCACAGTGAAGAGCTAAAATGAAAATTAGAGGTGAAAGTCAGAAAAATATCAAGTCAAGAAGTACTTTTGCCATTTTGAAAACATAAATTCCAGAGTTATTTCTGCGTAAATAAGAACAACATAAATAGCTGCCCCAAGAAAAATAATATGCAGGATTAATTTCTACATTTGCATTTCAATCTGCCTTTTACTGCTCATATTATCTTCTAAAGCCTCTTGAGTAATGTGCACAATTATTCACCTTTCTTCCTCCATCCCTTTCAAATATACTTTCTACAGTTGGGAAGTTGCAAGTAGACCAGGTAACATGGATCAGGACAGTTAATTTGGCACATGGTCTGCTCCTACCCCTGTCTTTCCTAATCTCTCACTTCTGGGGTGCAAACTGGGAAGGATTACTATTTCCATAAGGAACTGATTTCCCAGGTAACAGATGATGAAAGAGATAACCAAGAATTTGGTAAAACCCAATAGTAGTATTTGAGCAGGTGACTGACACAAGACACTACTGTCAGCTACAGTGTCAGAAATTTTGATAGCATTATTCTCTTCAGCAGAACCAATATGAAATTTAGCTTTTCTGCAGTAGCACAATGCAATAGACTGGTAGACTGAAGAGAGTGGAAAATGCTGGCAGTTGTTCCCTTTTTCTGTTATTATATTTTTTTAAACAATGTTATTCAGACCTCATGACCTGGAAAACAATGTTCATCCATAACACGTATCTTCCAAACTGATAGAATTTTCCAACTTTTACATTAAGAAAACCCTAGAATCTTGGAGCCAAAGAAGAATTACATCTTCTCCGTGAGACAGATCAGTATTTTGTATGTGAAATATATAACCAGGTCTGTCCAGAAAAAAAAAAAGGAGATCAGATTTGGATCAAAGCTATCAGAGGGTAAATCCAGGATAATTCCACTGAAAGGAAATGGAGTTGCTTTGGGCTTAGGTGGCTATAATTGAAATTAAAAATCTGACTAATAAGTATTGGAAAAGAAAGGCATAAGGTAAGGCACCACTAAACTGAACATAAGAAGATTCTGCTGGAAATCTGCTCCATGGAAACCAGAGCAGAGATGAATGACGCCTGCCTGTAAGAGCCTCAAACTGCTGTAAAACTAGGATGCAGGCAGGATGCACATCCAAACCTAGGAGAGGTGAAATGTCCCCAGTAGCCCAGAATTAGACATAGATCCCTTTAGGCATTTGTGGGAAAACACCGCCAAAACTGACATTCAGTTAAACATTTTTCAGTATCTGGATATCAGTTTTAGAAGTGGCTGTTGTCCAGATACGAAAACTCAAAGAATTTGTGTTGGCAAAGAATTTAAGATAAAGGCTAATTTGAAATATAGATGGAGTAAAAGTTTTTGTTTAGTTTTTTAAAGAAGTAGCCTAAGTAAATCTTCTAATAAACAGCAGTGATGAGACCCATGGAATTACATTTCCCCATGGCTAGCCCAGTACAGAAACCTGAAGTTCACAGTTCTGGTTTTTCTGAAATTCTGGGATGATTTGAATATGTAACTAGTGAAGGCCTTCATAGCATTCAGTCTCTCATACCCTCTTTTCCCCATGTGATAATTCCTTCTTAGACTATTAATGTTAGGTCATCTGAAAAGGAAATCTGGGCTATGTAATCAACTCAAGAACAAGCACTGAAAGGAACATTTTGAAAGAAGAACATAACTGCTGTTTCTGTTCTGTAGCTTTGCAATGTATCTGTAAGTGAGAAACACTGTATTTATGAATAGTTAATGTTAATCTGGATTTATTGTGCCTTGTGTGCAAAAGCTAATACTGTGCCGATGAATACTGTTTGATATTAAAAATAATTACAAAATCCCAGAACTGTACTTTAGTAGAATATCCACATCTCAAGGAAGACTGCGGCTATTAGAGGAGGGAAAAAACCTGACTTTACAGTAACCTCAACTTATTTTTTTTTAACTAGCAGAGTACAGTACTTACATTCTTAATGACAGATTATAAATATATTTTATTACTGATGGTGAAATATTGAAAATATATGTATTTATGAAAGTATTGGTAATATATTATACTCTGAACTGCATTATAATTATTAAATTTCTAATTTGTTCTTGCCTTTACATACAAGGTTCTGCTCATGGCTGTTTTGTTGTTGTTGAAGGTTACCATATGTGATGAGTAGTACTCACATTGAAGTTGCCTTACAACAGCAGTCTAAACCTTGAGATGTATAAACTTGAATTGCTCAAAGACAGAAGCAAACGAGAAATAAACCCGAGAATCCTGAAGACCAGAGTGGTTGGTGGGGGCAGGTTAAATAACCATCAATGGATGATATCTACATAGCATACGTAGAGTTTGTATGTCCTAAATGGAAAAATAATCAGAAGTTTAATGCTCTAATTATAATTTGTGAGCTGTCAACTCCCTTTAAATCTGTATCCAAAACCTACTGAACAGACATATAGGTTTTAACTGGCAATATTAATAAATGGAAATGAAACTACGACTATAGTCTCTTTGTACTTAACTAAGCTTTTCCTGTCTCATTCATGCCAGATGCACTGTAAGAGGTCCAACTTCCCCACTCATATCAAGTCAGTGCCCTGATTTTCACCACTGAGGGCTTTTTTTCAACGTGTCTTTCAAATTACTTTGCAAATGGGAGTTTGCAAATTTTCCTGCAGGAAGTTTCCTCTTCAGCAACAGGAGTCTAAAAAATACCTGGCCATACCCAGGGCCACTGCCGACCCTTCTGCCAAGTTGTGCATGGTCCTGCAGCTGGATTTGCCACTGGAGCCAGCTGCCCAGCTTCGGCTTTGGTTTGCAGCTCCAGTGCCATCACATAGGACAGGGAAGGGGCCCCCAACATTAGCCCTGCCTGGCTGCATCCTGCGTCCCCAAGGCTGCTTTGCTCCCCGCCTCTGTGCAACCCCAAGGAAATCAGGCAGGCATGCCGTGGGAGAGATTTGATGGCAGCGGTGTCACAAACTATACAAACGTTAGCCCAGTCGGGTCTGAGATGATAGCTCACGTACCAGCACAGACAGTTTAACAGGCTGTCTGCACTAATGGCATAACAAACCTGATGTATAACAAAAACCTGACAGTAGCTGCAGGAGAGGTTCCTCACGGGAAATGAAATGTTCACCCACACAGAAGCGTCTCTGTTAATACCAGAGGTGTAACTGCAGCTTAGAGTGCTAATTTGCATCTAGGCTGGTGTGCTCATTTGAACGTGGGTTGGTGTGATCCAGCTGGGGACTCCAGCACCACACTCAGCTCATGGGATACATCCACATGGACCACCACCTTTTGCCCTGTAAAAGAGCTGTCATCCATCTAGTCCTTGTCAGAGCTGTTGTCCCAAAAAGGCCTGTCCAGCAGCTGTTGTTTTCAGGAGCGTTAGACAGCGTCCCCTTCTGACACTGCCGTGGTGGCCGTGGTGGCCCCGCAGGCGGTGCCACAGGGCTGGAGATTGAGCTGGTGGCCGGGGAGGTCAAGTGCTGGTGCGCATACGGGCCAGGCACCCACCACTGGCTGCCAGGTCACCACCAGGGGAGCCAGGGCTTTGTGCTTGGGCCATCATTCATGGAACCTCCTCCTCTGGAGCCCGTCCTGCACGGAGGGCTTTTGCCAAGGGCAGAGCCCGGGGTGCCACTGGCCTGGCTGCCTGTGAGCTGAGCAAAGGGCATCCAGAGGCCCTTCGGAGCAGAGGAACAAACAGCGGGGAGCTGGGGAATGCTGATGGGAGGTGCCCGCCCTCCCATTTTGGGCAGCCAAACTAGAGTTTCACGGAAGAGCCACAGCAGTTCTGCTCCTTCAGTCACCGAACTGAAGGCGAAGACCTCGTCTGCCTCACAGAAATTCCACGTCTCCACGTTTCCATTTTCTACTGCTACTGAAAACAGCCTGGACAGGCAATGAACATGGCAGAACCTGCTACACTCTCCAGCCTCTCCCTTCTCGGCTGCTCTGACCTTCAGCTGAGGAACCAGGCCTTCATCAGAAAGGTTTTTCCGAGGCGCGCGAGCGGGGCTGGAAGGCGCGGGAGACACCAGCACCAGGGGAGCGCCCGGGGCCGCCGGCGGGGTTTCGGCGGGGGACGCGGGAGGGACCCGGGAGGGACCTGGGGGGGAGACGGGGGAACAAGCGGACGGGACGCGGACGGGACGCGGGAGGGACCCGGGAAGGCGGGGGGACAGACGGCGGGACAGGCGGGAGGGACGCGGGAAGGCCGGGGACAGACGGGCGGACAGGCGAGAGGGACCCGGGAAGGACCCGAAGGGAGCGCGCGGAGGGGGCGCGGGGAGGACCCGCCCCCCGAGGCACGGACCCCGCGCCCATTGGACGGCGCGCGCCTCAGTCGCAGCCAATAGGGAGCACCCGCCCTGCCGCGCGCCGTCCCTCCCAGCGCCGCGGGTGACGTCGGCGCGGCGAACCC
>VZTG01003993.1:1298891-1373891 GCA_013397845.1 Melanocharis versteri
CCCGGCGGCTCCCGGCGCTGAGGCGGGCGCGCCCCTGAGTTCCAGGGATCCACTGGTGTCCGTGCTCGGATGCACCCCAGCCGCAGGCGTGCACGCCAAGCGCCGTGCCCTCGTCTGGGAACAGCTCTGGCTGGGCGTGTGTTCACGTGCCTCTCCTGGAGAGAAGCTGGAGAGCTGTGAGGACAATTAATAGGGATTAGACTACGGGGAGAGAATATGGTGCTGGACGATGCTCAAGATGTATATAAATAACTAAAGGGTGGGTGTGGAGAGGATGGATCCAGGCTCTTATTGGTGATGCCGAGCAGTAGGACAAGAGGTAACAGGCAGAAACTGATGCACAGGAAGTTCCACCTGGGTATGAGGAAGAACTTCTCTCCTGTGGGAGTGACCACACACTGGAACAGATTGCCTGGAGAGGTTCTGGAGTCTCCTTCACTGGAGATGTTCTCCCCCATCTAGATGCAATGCTGTGCCATGTGCTCTGGGATGACCCTGCTTGAGCAGGGAGGCTGGACCAGATGAGCCACTGTGGTCATTTCCAACCTGACCCATTCTGTGATTCTGTGAATAATCAAACTGAAATTTCAAACTGGTTACCACTGTTCACTTGTTATGACCTTCCTCCAGTGCTGTGAAGGTGATCACTGAATCCTTAAGGAACTGGTGGTGAACTTGAGATTTTATGTTCTGAATGATGGAAGTATTTCATGGGGGCAAATACCTGCTATTAAGCTTTTCCTGAACTTATGCTTTTATGTCACTTAAGATATTTTTGATTCAACAGTTACACAAAAAGTTATGTGCACAGTGACAGCTGTTTAGTAGTTGTTTAGAGAAAAGAAGTAAAAGGCTGCAGCCTTTCATCTCCTGTTCACCTGTCACTCAGCTATGGATGGATTATGATGTGAGTTTGTATCAGATTCTCTAGATGCAAGTTAGACTTCTCATGGTGCAAAAGTTAGCAGTAACTTTTCAGAGAAAGTCTTACTTTTGTGGTTTTGTTTTGTTTGTTTTGATTGGATTTGCTTGTAGAGATGCCAGATTTGGTGGTAAAATGTATTTTGGCTGTTCTAAACAGCTCTACAAATTTGGGCTGTAGTAAAAAAAAATTAAAACCAAAATGATTTACATCCTCTTTATTTATCGTGTGTGTAACTGTATCATCATATGAGCAATAATCATATTGTGCTCTCTGTTGTCTAAGGCTGGTGCCAGACTTTTTGCAGATAATTAGAGAGGACACCCCCACATACCCTGGATTCCTTCAGTTCTGTCTCCCCAGCCTTGTATGAACGTTGCACCTGTACCTTCATCTGCACTCCTACACAGTCCGTAGCTGATCCAGAGAATTGCAACTTGACTCATACTCTGCTGGAAAGGGTGCAGAATATATGGAGATGATACTTTGCAGAGAAAGAAAATACATCCTGAACATGAGCAAATCATTTCAAGTCAAACAAAATACTCCTTCTGAGCCAAATGTCGTCTTTCCTATTTCTTAGCAAAACCCTCAGCACTTACGGAGTTTGAATTCCACTTTCTGAAACTGAGAAACAAGCATTGCTTTAAACACACAAGAGCTTTGTTTCTCTAAAGTGTAAAATAGGGATATTTTAGTGCCTTCTAAATGGAATAAATAGTTTTGAACATTTTCTAGTAACCTGTTAATATTTTCCTTATCTGAAAGCTTGCTACATTCAGGATTATTCATTCCATTTTTATCTCCCCTCGGAGACTCTGCACATAATCCTACTTATTAGCTTAATCGTTTCATTTTTATTACCATCACTGTAATAAATGAAGTTGCTCTGACAGTGGTGTGTGCTCTGTCCTCCGCTGCACTGTGCCGCATTCTGTCCAAATAAGAGTGAAAGCACTGGTGATTTCATTTAACAAGGCCAGGTTTTGCTTGGCCATCTGTTACCATTCTTTGCAGCCTATTTACCTCCCCAGGAGACCTCTGGTTAGAAGCAAACTGTTTTTTCTTTTTCCCCCACTTTTTTCTTCTTTTCTTTCTTTGGACAAGAAAGAAAGGAGAACCTCAGTCAGAATGCCTTTGCACCACAAAGCTGGTTGCTTTTTGAAAACAGTAGAGTGCCCAGACTGGCTAAGTAGCTTGCAAGACCTCCTGCTCTGTTTCTCTCAGTTAAAATAATGTCGGTTTTCCTGTGTAAGTGTTTAGGAAAGGGGGGAAGCAGCTGGTGCGAATGGTGTGAAATGGCATTTTGTAACTGCAGGTATTTTCTGTCTGTTGCAGAGTCAGCGATGGAGGCCCCCACCCGCAGCGCGGCACACCTGAGTGACTGGCAGGAAAGTTACTTTGCTGTCACCTCTGGCACCTGCACGCCCGCGCAGAAGGCAGATGGATACCGTGCCAAGATCCTGCGCATTCAG
Source organism: Melanocharis versteri (assembly GCA_013397845.1). Taxonomy (NCBI): domain Eukaryota; kingdom Metazoa; phylum Chordata; class Aves; order Passeriformes; family Melanocharitidae; genus Melanocharis; species Melanocharis versteri. The sequence goes on from VZTG01003993.1 coordinate 1,301,289, forward strand.
TATGCATGGGCAAACTCTGAGATCTCCCAGGTCTGTGCTGCCAACCTGTTTAAGAAGTACGCAGAGAAATACTCTGCGATTATTGACTCTGGCAACGCAGAGACTGGCTTGAATAACTATGCGGAAAACATTTTGACTTTGGCAAAATGTCAGCAAAGTGACAGTGACAAGTGGCAATCTGCCTTGACAACAGATAATGTGTTTGAATTAAAGTGTGTGCAAGACAGGATGCGGGCTGGCAAAATCTTCCAGAGCTCTCAGATGGCACCGACAGATGCCCGTGTACGAGCTGATAAAGGGGTCAGTGCCTCCGCTGCTCCAGCTCTTCCTAAACTCCATGTCTTCGGCAGTGCCGGGGAGACTGAGCTCAGTGCTGGCTCAGCAAAATGTACAAGTCAGGGACCAGACCTTCTTGGGCATCCCTCATCTTCCAAGTCCCTTCAAGGCAGTGCACCTCCTGTGACCAGAACTTCAGACTCGCTTCCTGCCACTTCAGCCTCCTTAGGCAAACAGGTTCATCCAGGTTTCCAGGCAACTCCGCTCTTTGGAAGTAAGGAAGCCACTAATGGTAGTTCTCTGAAAATGTCAGGTAACTGTTGTGATGGACAAAATTTGTCTCTTTTCAACCAGTCAGCTGTACCTGCCTGGTCTGCAAATTCTGGGAAAAGAAAAGCATTCTATGGTCTGGGTGATGAAGGCAGCACAGGTATTCCTAGCCTTGCTCCATGCCAGGCTTCCATTTCTACAGAAACCAGTGGTTTTTCAGGGCAAAGAAACAGAAATGAAGAGAGCAGTGCTCCTGGGTTTAAAACTGCAAAGGAACAGCTGTGGATGGATCAGCAGAAGAAATCTCAAAACCAGCGTGCACCGGTCTCGTCATATGGAGGTGTAAAAAAATCCCTGGGTGCAGGCAGGTCTCGGGGTCCGTTCGGCAAGTTTGTGCCTCCAGTTCCGAAACAAGATGGAAGTGAAAATGGAGGAGCACAGTGTAAACCTCATGCAGGGGAATCCACAGACCCATTGTTGCCTGTGGATGAGCGGCTGAAAAACATAGAACCAAAAATGGTTGAACTCATCATGCACGAGATCATGGACCACGGGCCTCCGGTCAGCTGGGATGACATCGCTGGAGTTGAGTTTGCCAAAGCTACCATAAAAGAGATAGTGGTGTGGCCCATGCTGAGGCCAGACATCTTCACCGGCTTGCGCGGTCCTCCAAAAGGAATTCTGCTCTTTGGCCCCCCTGGGACTGGCAAGACCCTCATAGGCAAGTGCATCGCATGCCAGTCTGGAGCAACTTTTTTTAGCATCAGTGCCTCCTCTCTGACTTCCAAATGGGTGGGTGAGGGGGAGAAGATGGTCCGTGCGCTGTTCGCTGTGGCGCGCTGTCAGCAGCCAGCAGTGATTTTCATCGATGAGATCGATTCCCTGTTGTCCCAGCGCGGAGAGGGGGAGCACGAGTCATCCAGGAGAATAAAAACTGAATTTCTGGTGCAGTTAGATGGGGCAACAACCTCCTCTGAAGATCGTATCCTAGTGGTTGGAGCAACAAATCGACCCCAGGAAATTGATGAAGCTGCCCGAAGGAGACTGGTGAAGAGGCTGTACATCCCTCTCCCAGAAGCCTCCGCCAGGAAGCAGATTGTCACCCGGCTGATGGCAAAGGAGCACTGCTCTCTAAATGAAGAGGAACTCGAACTCATTGTCCAGAAATCCAATGGGTTTTCTGGGGCAGACATGACACAGCTCTGTCGGGAGGCTTCTCTGGGCCCTATCCGCAGCCTGCAGTCCATGGACATTGCAACCATCACGCCGGACCAGGTACGGCCCATCTCCTTCCTGGACTTTGAGAGTGCCCTGAGAACGGTGCGGCCCAGCGTGTCCCCCAAGGACCTGGAGCTCTACGAAACCTGGAACCAGACGTTTGGCTGCGGCAGATGAGCTGCGTCCCAGTTGTTTCACAGGAACGGTTTAGGACTTCAGCACTGCCACGTGTTAAACCTGTGGCAATTCAGAGCGTCTGCACTTTTTGTTTCTGTTCTGGAATGAAATCTCCTTACGTTATGCAGGCAGATGTTCAGGCTGTGGCTGAGGCTTTGCCAGCTGAAAAGACCATGAGGAACTGCTGGTCATGACATGAGAAATTGCTGAACAGCACTGGCAGTGAGAGGCTGACAGAATTTACAGATTGCTGGGAGAGATGGACAAATTTCACTGATGTTTAAGGGGAAGGTGATCAAACCTCACAAATAATTGAAGGGAATATTGGGAGAATCTTGCAAGGTCTGCCATGGTGTATCAGTAAGAGATTCAAATAATAGCAGAAATAGCAATTTTGGGTAGGGATATGGCAAAATTGGAATGCATAGGGAAGAGTAGTTGGAGGCGCTTTGTTTGGGAGGAGGCAGGAGCAGAGGGAGGAGAGGGCAGAGGTGGATGTGGACTTCTATGGAAAAATGGAAGGGGGAACAAAAGAGGAGGGTCTCTTTGAATATTGCTCTTGTCTGACAGCATTTTGACTCATCACTGCAGTCTATCCCAGCTTCTCATTAAAAGCTTTTTCTGATGATTTTCTGATTGACCTTGCTTTCTGTGCTGCATCAGCACATGCAGGTGTGTTTTATAGGGAGGTCTGGACGCCTGCAGTTGGAGAAGAAGCCATGGGTCACAGAGGCTTTAGGATCTGGGACCAGCCATGGGGTAGCCAGCGTGGGCAACCAGGTGCTGTAGAGATCCAAAACTCCCTGCCAAACTAAAGGCTGGACAAGCTGGCAAGGAGGAAAAACAGCATCTGGAAAGAGCCCTGCCAATAGCAGGGTAAGGGGGCTCGGGGTCTGGGCATGGGTATTTGATGAACTTAAATCCCGTGGCAGTGCCTGAAGGTTCCGTGAGTGAGGTGTCCTTGTCAAACCGCAGAGTGGGGGTTGTGTCACACACTTGGGTGCTGTGAGGCTGGAGCTGAGGGCCAGGGTGGGGCTGTGGGTGGGTTTGTGGGAGTGCATTGGTGGGTGTGGGTGTGCTGGGAAACACACTGCTCCCTCTCAGTCCTTGTCTCTGCGTGTGTGTGTGGTTTGGTATCCACTGGTTTGGATTAGGGGCTCAGCCTCGCTCCTGGCTGGATCCTCAGGGAGAAACAGCAGCTGCATCCATTAAATTAAGGTGGAAGATGCCTTGCTCCAAGTGACTCTAGTGGTCAGGAAGGAGAAATCCCATGCCCCAGCACCTCCTGGGTTCCACTGCTCCTTAAAAAGTCCTCATGCAACAATGGTAAAATTCCTGGCTAGCTTGTACTTGGCATTCGTACCTAAGGCATGAAAGAATGCGTTTTTTAAACTTTTATTCACATAACCTGTCCTTGCCCACTGGCTGAACACAGCTGCCCCTGAAAGGAAAATAAATGGAAACCTTTCCTTTGGATTCCTTTGTCAGTGTGGCAGAGCTGGCTGCTGTGCTTCATTTTCAGTTTCTCTAAAGAACTTTTTCTCCTGTTGGGGAAAATGCAGAGCTTAAAAGCTGCTCTTCCTCAGATTTCTCTGAAATTGAATGAATGCTGTTTAACTAGCATTTTTTAAAGACATTTGGGAACTACAGGGCGCAGGAGACTATAGTGAGCCTTGAATTCAAAATAATTTGGAAGGCTTAGAATTTCTTAGAGCTCATCCTGATTTAAACAAATGAGTCAGTTTTATTCATAGCTCATGTTTTTAGTAAAGTCTGGTATGTATTAGAAATTGCTTTGCAGAGCTGTAAAAATTGGGAATTTATCTTCATTTTTGAAATTGTGGGAGTAGAATAATTAGATTATTTTGTAAGAATAAATGTGTGATGTGGTCCAAAACAAGGGACTTTTGTGCCACTTGGGTAAAGATTATGAGATTAAGTCTGCTCTTAAAAGTTCAGCTTTGGAGAGCTATAAACACGTACTAGGTAAGATTTTTGCTCTGTTCAAACATTTCTTTAAAATCATTGCTCAGGCAAGTGAATGAAGCACCAGATAATTTTAATTGTTTAGTAAAATCTAAGCATTGCTCAAGGGTTAATAAATGCCTTATAAATGATTAAATAATTTCGTTATTTATGCTGGGAATTACTCTGGTGTACTATGTGAGCATTCTGTGGTCATCTCTGCATCTGAATATTCACATTTTAATAGAAGTGCTCTATGAGGAGGGACCAGTGAGAATCCACGTGGTGACAGAATAAATCTCCTCCTGAGGTGGCAAGGACTGGGACAAAAGTTCTGTGCCTCTGTATTTGTCTCCTGCAAAGTGGAACTTACCAAAGAGATAAAAGGTAGAACTGCAGCACCAGGCAAGGCTGTTCTTCCTCCTACTTTTTAGGTTTTTCATTATATGAATTACATGAACATGCCTTTTTTTTTTTTTTAGGAAACACATAGAAATAGTGAAAGGGAATATGAGGTAAAGTTTATTCTGTTTTAGTAACGATGCAGGTAACACGATCATCTCATTCTTTGGGCTTTGCTGCAGAGCTCAGAGCCAGCAGGACTTGCAGTGTCAGCCCGAGATGAGTTTCATAACCCTCTGTAACAGTGCCACCACACAGCCATTCGACTGCCAGGAACATAATTTCGCAAAATACAGAAAATTGCACAGAAATAGGGCATGATTGTAATTTAAGGGAAATGGTGCAGACAAATCCACTTTAATGGATCTGTTTAGTGTATGCAGAAACCTATGTACTTCATTATTTATTCTTTTTGGCTGGCTGATCTTTGGAAGAAGAAATGCGGGACTCTCCTCTGGTTTTGTGGTTCAGCAACGTTGGGTGCACAATCTCTCAGTTTCTTTTAAAGGTAAATAATTGCAGTCCTGGAAAAGCGAGGTCTTATTAATAAACAAGGCAATTCACTTTTGGTGCATCTTGGATTTGAGTTAGCTAAATTGTCTCAGAGCAGTATGAAGTCCCCAGGGGGATTTTCATTTACAGAAAAACTGTGCCAACACGTCTAGGGGAAAAAGCTGATGAGGCAGAAATGATCATCACCTGTTAATGGCAGTGGATGGAAACCAGACTGGCCTCTTATGAGCATCACTAAGATTGTCCTTTTGAAATAAGGCAATTTCCTTCCAAATTAAGGAACTGCTCACAAGCCAACGTGACATTGGAAAACAGCCCACTGAACAAACCAGTGTGGGCTGTCTCCTGGGCTGCAGTGCAGGCATCTGCTCCGTGGGTCTGCTGGAACCAGCTGTGCCCAGCCCAAAGAGGCCACCCCTGCAGCCCTCCCCTACTGACACCTTCCCACCTGCATGTGGATGCATACCTTTCCCTTAGCCTGAGGTGACGGAACAATGGGTTTCCTTTAATCCAATCAGCAGTTCGGTTTACAGTCCAAAGTTCTTCAGGGAGATTTCTGTGGCTGTAGTTTCTTAAAAACTTTATATCAATGTTTGAGACATAAACTATTTTCAGTCTCTGACACCAGCACAGGACAGTTCATGTAAAAGTGGGGCTTAGGGAAGGTACAGGCACAACATTCCCGAAGTTCACATTTCCTAGCCTTGCTTTTTAATATTACCATTCTTTATCTTACCTGTAGAAAATCAGTCGTGTAGGATGCTGTAGCTATAAGCAGCTGTAGTACTAATAGGTCTCTAGTATATTTTTTTGTCCCATTAGGTGAGAAACTTCATATAATCTTGGGTCATAGCTGTGAAGCCAAAATAGCATTATCACAGAGTTATGGGTCTGGAAAGGACTCTAAGAAATCCTGAAATTCCCACTTTGTGTAAGGTGAATTAATTTTTGTGATTCCCGATGCATGTTTTGCCTGGTTTGTTCTTTAAAAACATTCAGTACTTAGAAAAACCTTGGTCTCTTTTTGGACTTCATTCCCATACCAGTGATATGATCACACTCAGGACTCAACAGATTCAGTAGATGCCGCTATGCAAACACAGAGTGTTAAATGTTTAGTGTTAGCCATTAATAAAGTAGCTTTCTTGCCTGGATTCTTCTTAAGCAAGACTGAGGGTGAGTAAAATTCTTCCCTCACGTCTCATCTCTGTTACTGTGATGCAAATGTTCTGTGCCTTATCCTGCCTGTATCGCTCACATCACAGACACAGCAAAGGTTTAATCATCCCCTTTGTAGCAGGTACCTGAAACAGTTGAGATGTGTTGTCATTTGGCATTACAGTACTACCAGTACTAAATAAATGTCACTCTTCCACTCCTTTTGATAATATCCTGTTGGTTAGACTTCTGATCGCTTCCGTGTGCTCATCTCTCCTCAGTGCTGAGATACCCCAAATGACAGTGCTCGTCAGTGGTAAGGGGTGAAACTGGAGCAGAGTAGGACTGACCATGGCTGCAGGGTGGCAGATAGGTGAACTTTTCAGCGTATGGTTCATCTTCAGCAGAGTTGTTCTGAAGTTGCTGTGTTTTCCCATCCTGCCCAGGTTGGTTTCAACAGCAGTTCCGCAGGGGAGCCTCCCTCCTCCACCGTTAATAGTCACCAATGAATCCATTGTCACTGCTGCAGGAAAGACCCAAGTGAAATCTCTGACATGCCTTGCTGTTTGGCTTTTACTGCACTTTGATTATGGCTTTACAACTAACTGGGCAGAGGTGCTACAACAATTTAATAATTTCTATCTTCAGAAAATATCACACAAGAAAGGCTCAGAGCAGGTGTGTCCTGTGTCCATATTCCCGTATTGCCAAGGCACATAACCTGTTCTAAAGGAATATTAAGTTGTTTTCTTGTGGCAAAGATGGAGCAGTAAGCAAAAGGCAATGTTGTTCTCTTCCAGAAGCTGAGGGTCAAGGAAATTGAAGGAAAGCTGCAGGGATGCTATAAAGACACCAGATCTGCTTTCTGGCTGGGGGAGAGATGATGTAATGCTTCCTCACTGCGGGTCACTGGGGAAAAGGGGAACAACTGCCCTTTCTTCACCCAGGCATGACTGGAGTCGTTACCCGGGCAGGGAAGGGGGGAACAGAAAAGGGGAACCTTCAGCTGTCCAAGCTCAAGCAGGGACCAGGCTGCTGTGGATGGGATTCGGTTGTAGCATCACAACCACGAGCTCATGGGTGCAGCTGAGGTGGTCTCGCAGATTCCCAAACACCCTAAGCCCAACAGAGCCCCTCTGTCCGTGCTGGGTTGGTTTTTAGTGGTCAGGGGTAGGGTGGCATCTCGTGCTCTGTCGTGCCTCTGATCTTATCACATCCTCCTTTGGCTACGGTGCATGCAACATAATCAAACACGGCCAGGCTGCTCTGAGGCTTTTCACCAAAGCCACATGAGAAAAGCTCCCAGGAGCTCAGGCTTTCCCGAAACTGTGCTGATAGAAAATTCCAGTTTCAGATTAGCTTGCCTGGTTTTGGAACTGGCATGCTGCAATCTGAAATTCTCTCTGGGCTTTGTAAAATGGAAACACCTGAGCACCTAAAATTAGATGATGGCCAGCCTGCTAATGTATTGCTCTGAAAGACTGTTTGGAACGATTGTGTGTTCACAGGGAAAAAAAAAACCGCTGGCTTTTTTCTTTTCAGAAGTAGATCACAGAATTCTGGGCAGCGGCTTGTGAAAATTCCTACCCAGTTCTTACAGGTTTTGAGTTCTGTAGTATGGGTTAAAATGTAATAAGAGATTAAATTGCCTGGGCTTCTGCTTTTAAATTTAGAGTGTTTTTTATGATTTTCGATTACTGATATTAGTAAAACCGTCTCTTTATAACTTTTTGCCTACAGCCAAAGGCAAGTGTGTCTCTGCCAGCTGGGACAGTTCCACCTAAATCTGTTGTGCAGAATCATTTTGATTAATAAATGTCACCAGTCCCAAATATTCCTCAGTGGTGGTTAAGACCTACAAGCCTGTTTTCTCCTTTTCCAAATGAGTAATTTTATTTTGTGGCACTTGCAACTAGTGACTGCTTCTCCTTGCTGGTCTGATGTAACCAGTGAGATTTCTTACAAGAGTTGTTATGAAATGGCTCGTGCTCACATATTTAATTCAATATTCTGAAGAAGGAGAACTTATTTGACCTGTGGATTTTTTTTTACCAAGTATGGAAAGAAAAAAGAAGAGGAGTAAATATTGACATAGGGAGCTTGAATTCGCTTGATATATTGTTTTGCACGCCAATTATTTGCACTACAGAATGGATATAGATCTGGTGTAGTGAAGGATATAGCCATTAACATAGCATTATAGATACTCCTGATTTTTCTTAAGTAAAGGAGAATTGTTTTCCAGAGAGGTCATGAACTTCTGGAAGCTGGTGTCTGCAAGCCATTCTGATGCCAGCTTCTCTTAATAAAAAATAGAGAAAATTCAAAAAGAACCAACAGAGAAAATGGAAGAGTACTGTGGGTGGGGAGTTCGATTAGATGTCAAGACACAAATTAGTGTATACTTTCAGGCTATTTTGTCATTGATGATATTTTTTTCAATACCTGTCAATGGCTTAATGTTATATAAAAACATATATTTAATGGTGATGGCACAAAACAGAAAAAGAAAACTCCACTTTCAAGAAGGTCACAGAACCTCTGGGCTGGCATAGCTACAACTGGAGAGAAAGAAGGAGCTTGTAGTGACAATTCTGTGATCAGTTCATTATTTTCTGAACATGCCTTGTGTTTCTTTTTTCAGTGATTTTAATGCTAGATTTAAAAGGTTCCACCCTGCTTAATGCAGTGCCTTACTGTCATATGACAGTGAGTCTGAGAGCTGACTGAAAAAAATTAGATGTGATAATTAAAACATTGTGATATCAGAAGTCTTTCCAAAACCAGAAGTTTTGCATCAAAGAAACAGAAGATCAAATTTGCAGAAACTTTTGCTGTCATCTGCTGAAAATACACACTAGCGCTCTGTCTGTCTCAGGAGGGACAAGGCTCAGCACGCTGGGGACTGCTCCATTGTGGTTTCATTCATGAAAACTACTTTTCATGTGCTTTTAAAAATAATTGTGGTACTGCAACTCCCCAGTTAGTCATGGTAATACAACTCACACATCTAGTCATCCCAGAGCAGGGGGTATTCATGCCAGGGAATGTTACCTTTGTCTGTAGAACAATCCCATTAAAAAAAAAAAAAAAATCCACGTTATAAGAGTCTTTATTGCCCTTAGAGCAGTGGAAAAGCGGTGCTGCCTTATTTGAATCATTACAGAGGAATGTAGTTATTGTCTGTGGGTGAATCCCAATATCCTGGGCACATGCCTGCAGATGCAGGTGGCAATGGCACTGCTGCTCCTCATCTGCCACAGGCTGGGGATGTCTCAGCGCTGTCAGCAGCAGAAGTTGTGCGACGGGATTTGGGAGCCAGATGAGCTCAAACGCTTTAGCTCTGCCTGCATTTAGGACAGGCTTAGCAAGCCTGAAAGAGGCCTTGCTCAGTCTATCCTATATAAATGTTAGAAGTTTATGGAGAAATAGTTATCCACAGGAATCCTCTCCATTTCCAGTAACAGCACCCTTTTCCAGGGAGGGGAACGCAGCTGTAGTGTTGAGCTGATCTTTTTTTGTAGCCTGCCACCAGATGGAGTTCTTTTCCTAAAGAAGTCCATCCAATTTCTTAAGGAAAGCCCAAGGGTAGTCAGTTACGTTTCCTTGTTTTGTCACTTAAAATCATCCAGTCAATGACTTGTTACTGGACTTTTATTAATTATTGTATTTATTGGTTTTTTTGTTGAGTGAACTTCGATTTTTAAGGTTTTTTTGGGGGAGCTGCGAAAACCAGGCTGACATTTATAGAACTTCCTATTTAACAAAAGTAGGATTCTAAAAGATTTATTTTACTTCGTGTCTCAGGTCAACTGGGGCTGGGAAAAGAGGTGAAAATCCTAGTACAGTGCATTTGTGTTTAAATTGATCCTTGATCTTGGGAATTTTAATAGCAGAATAAATGAGCAGATACGAGCAGTCTCCCCGGCTGAAGATCCTGAAAACGCATTGAAATGTAGATACACAACAGGCGACAGGAACTGAGTCCGATTAACAGTGTCAATTCATTTGAGTTTTGGCTGGCAGTAAACGGCGTTTGCCCTCTGGGGATTGCCTCAGGAGGAACAACCCCTGTGCTCTTGCGCTGGGGTCAAACACCAGCAGCGCCCGCACCCAGCAGCGCAGGGACCCCTTCCCGGTGCCCCGGCAGCATTCCTTGGTGCTGGGTGAGGAGCCGGCTGATCCCTCTGCCAGTGTTCGGCTGAGCTGTCTGGGCAGCGTGCCCGGTGGTGTGGAGCTTTCGTGGCCGAAGAAACCACTTGGCTGATTTCTCTGGGGAAATGATTCTCTGGAGCCGCTGAAGGCTTCGGCCCCTTGAGCACGTTTCAAGGGAAGCTCGCTGATGCCATCCACGATCACTGACCAAGTACATTAAACCCCTGTATATATTCAGATATAGGTGGCCTATATTGCTCTGTCTTCCTGAGTCCTACAGTTTCTCACTTCCCTGCTTTGTGGGTCAGATGCTCTGAAGCCAATTTACATCAATTCCTGGCACTGTTTTTAAAGGAAGCAAGGGGGAACAGCGTGAAGTCTCACTTTCTGCCAACAACAGGAAGCGCACGCTCTTTGTCAGGCAGCTTGTTTCAGCCATCCCTTTTGTTGAGCCAACAAATTTCTGGACTACGGATTTGGTCTTCCACACAGCACCGCTCAGCAAATCCTTGGAAAGGCAACGTCACAGAGCGGCAGCGTGGATGGTCGGGGGAAAGTCCAGGGCTGCTGCAATTCCCTTTTTCGAAGGGAGTGTTTCTTTAAAGAGCAATCGCCCGAGGGAAGGGAAAGGAAATGGTGATAACATCTCTCTCTTGCTCTGTCCCGCGGGTCTGAACGTGCTGCTGCTGAGATCTTGCTGAGGGTGGTGGCTGCAGGAGCGTCCTGGTGGCCTCTGGGGTAGCGCCATCTGACACAGATGTCCTGCCGAGCGGGACACGGTGAAGAGGTGCGCTCCTGCATCCTCTACTTCATTTCTGTGCCTAAAGCAGGCCAAGGTACTCTGTGGGATCCAGAAATTCGTTGTGTAGTTTTCCGAGATGATCGTAGATCGACCCAAAATCCCTATTTCTTTTCTTTCTCATGATACATAGTTAAAATTGAAACTGATACCTTAAAAAAATATAAATCCCTTCTCTGCAATATCCATCTTTGGGGTAGCTCCTTCCAGGCCCACTTTTTGTGTGCTGACTGCACGTGACGATTGTACTATTATTTACATATAGTAAATTTATATACAATTTATATATTAATATTACTATTTTTTTTTTTACCTTATCACTGCTGCAAAACTTTTTAGAAAGCTCTCTGCAAAAGCCAGTGTTTCTTACAGCTACCTTCATTCCTCCCTTATGCCTTTTGGAGAGGCTCTGCTGGGAGGTGCAGAAGTGGCTCCAGCCTCTCCCTCTTCCCCCTGCCCTGGAGGTTTTAACTCGCTTTGCACTAATGCAGTCGTGGGCTTGAGGAGAACTAAGGTCCTGGTACGATATTCATGACATAAAATTATGGAAGTAGCAAGAGACTTTGTAGCAAAAGTACACAGCAGGGTAAGATGTGGAAATGATGGGGTTTGAGTCGAATTGCAAAGGAAATTAGGCAAGCAATTTATATAGGAGAAGCAGAACCAAAAGGAAAGCTCTTCGCTTTCCCCCTCGGCACACACTGTTTCTCCAGAGAAGCTGTGGTGATCCTGCAAAGTTTGACAAGGAGGGTGTAACAAGTTCTTCCCTATTTTCTGGAAATCCCACCCTCTTTCCACAGCTTATCTGAAGTTTCTATTTTGCACGTTCCTATTTGTGCAAAGTTTGGGCGAGCCTCATCTTTTCAGTTGCAAATGAAAAAGTAAATGAGCCTCTAACTAAAGCCCTCATAGGCCGATTTTTTTTGTAGTTTGGTTTTTTTAAGGGTAATTTTGTACTGTGTTTCTGAAGGCTTAGAAAAGCATCCCAGCTTGTTAAATCGGTTGGTCACCACAAAAGAGATATTTGAGCAGAACATTACACATCCATAGAAAAACTGAGAGGGCCCACAGGGCTGTGCACTAGACACAGAGCCCCAGTCCCAGCATTGTTTTCCTTTTTATCTGTGCATCATTAAAAGACATTTGCAAGTCAAAAGCTTCAACAACTTCTTCAACAACTAATCATGGAACAGATTATGTATCTTGGTATGTTTGGTCAAAATAATCTGTAAATTTAGGCAACTTAAGACGTTTTCATCAACAAAGAAGTGGACAGAAAACTGGCAGCTCTTGGTTAAAAAGATATAAATTATTGAATATTTTGAATTAGACACACATGTAGTATATACACATATATTACATGTGCACAAACACACACGCACACACACACTTTGATGTAATGTAAAGCCTGACTTCTTAGTCCTGTGGCCTTTTTTCAATTCTTAGTTGTTAGTGCAAGGGTCTGCAAGTGGGGTTTCCTGAGTTTACTGTCCTCCAAAGAGGAAGCCTAATCTGTAGCTGGAGGATAAACAAGTGTTAGAAGACCTGGCTCCCAATCCTGATTTTGTCAGAAACCTATTGCATGAGCTTGCATAAGGAATTCAGGGGGGGTTCTGTGCTTCAATTTCCCTTTCAGGGAAGGGAAGGATGTAGTTGTTTCACAGTAGTGCTGCTGTTTACAACCTGTCAGAAAATATATCTTGAATTTTGGAAACTATAGAACAAATTTCAAGATAACAGGAAGAAATTATATCACCCTTTGGTTCAAAGTAATTTCCACTTGTTGTAATCTTACACACACAGACACACACTCATCCCGAAGTCAACAGAGCTACACACCTGCTGTATTTGAAACAAAGATGGATATTCTCCAGAGCTCTGTATTTCCAGAGAAGGGGATAGTAAGAAAAGCGATTTTTTTTTTTAAATTAGTGACAGCTTCAAAGGAATTGTTGAAAAGGACTTACACCGCACAATCCTCTGCTTTGTCAGGTATTGAAGATAAAAAGGAAGTGTGAATGTATAGTGGGAACACCTGTGTTGGCTGCCTGGATTTGGCAGGGGTGGGGGGTAGGGAGTTGTCACTAAGATCCAAATAGAATAATAGTTTCAGTTCAGAAATTGATTTCAGGTTTAAGGATAATCAAGAGAAGAGGACAACTCTCCCATAGTATAATAGACACTATAATAGGCATGCAGCCATTAAGAAAAGTGGATTTTTTTTTTCACTGAAATGCACTGGGTTTGGCTTTTCTTAATTCTGTGGTAATAACCCTCATGGTAGAGAGTAATTTCTTCACTGCTGAACCTGATGTGTTAATTTTTCCACCCAATCTTCTACCACCCTTCATTTCCCTTCTGGTCTGCCTATCACTTCTGGTACATTTGCTCCTACCTTCAATGACCAATGGTTAAGCTATCAAGAAGTAGTTAATGTAACTCAGGCAGATGCCTGTAGTCTCCTTCTTCTCGCCTCGGCTTTGGAATTCTGTTGAAAATGCTTAATTTTAGATTACTTGTTCTATTAACACACGCATTTCATTGTTTTCCTAAAACCGCCTGAGCTTTTCTTCCTCTATTCTTTCTGCTGATCAGGACCCCACCTTTGTTTAAAGGTCAGTTAAACGTGATGGAGTTGTGGCTCAGGGAGAAGCAGCTGCAGGGTCTATTGGTGCTGTGTGTTCCTCAGGAGCCTGAGTATTCTCACTTAGCTTTACCCTGGTTCCTGCAGAAGAAATTCTCTTGTCAGGTACTATCATAATATCATAATTAAAATATACCTTATAATACTGGTTGGTGTCTCAGCCTCGTTTACAAAGAGGTGGCGAGACAGATGTTTCCAAAGCAGAAGTAACAATTCTAATTTGTACCAAAACTTAATGAGTCCAAAAACCCCCTACGTACATGTGAGTGCTCAGCACAATTCCCATGTGCATTTGCTAGACTATGCAAATAAAACACTATCTATATCACTAGCCAGGAACTAAGTGACTGGATGCAAAGCAAAAATAAAGCGTTTTTGAATGTTTCAGAGCTGGACTAGGGGAGGTAAATCGCTTATGTGCCGTGCTAAAAAAAAAAAGTGAAATTCATATAACAGGACTTTGGTTGCTGCCCACAAATATGTTTTTGGCAAGTATTTACACCCTCTTCTTTTTCTGCAAGACAATGGAGAGTGAGTCTATATTCTGACCCATGGCTACACTAAGGAATCTCAGTAAGGTGATAAAGGTATATTTTTGTACACTGCAACCATCAGTGAAATAAACCTGGAGTGTGTGAATCCAGGTTTGAACAACCCTTACTGTTAAAAGCTCTGTGGATCTCTCTTCTGATTTATAGACATATTAAGGCTGTAGTTTATTTAATCCTTGTCAATGCAAAAAGGACACTATAAAGTAAAATCTGTAGTCAGGTTGACATTACTATCTCCTTTGAAACAAAACAGGGAGGAATGGAAAAAGAGAAACCCTCTTTTATTTGTAGTACACATCCCATCCATGTTTTAAACTGCCCCCTCAATACTCAGGTTATTTTCACAGGTTTTTTTGTAAAGTGTGTGCAGGGCTGGCAGGTGCAAAGGCTCTGACAGGCTGGTGAGGCTTTGCAGCCAGAGGCTTCCATTCCTGCTCCCCCAGGCAGATGATCTCTCCCCAGGAAGGGATGCCAGGCTCCTCTGGGGCCCTTGGCTCTGTTCTTGGTGGTAAGGAGCTTACAGGGAACGTTAGCCCAGGCTCATGGCATTCCTGTATCCATGCTCTACGAGTTTTGGTGCATGCAAATAAAGGAGATGAGCTCAAGCTCAGTTCTGCTGCTTGCTCAAAAGTTTATGGACTTTAGATAGAAAAATCAGAGCATTCTGAAATTGGTCACTAAAATGTCAATTGACTGAACAGAGATCAGGGTTTAGCCCTGAAAGCTTCAGTGGAGACCTGAGGACTTCCATCGGAGGTCTCCCTAAGAGAGAGCTGAGAGCACCCCCAGGCAAGCAGTCAGGTCACATTTAAAATTTAATCTGGTTGAACCTTGAGTGGGAAACAAGAAGTGAAAACTGTCAACTGTGCCCAGATCCATTCAGATCACTTCTAGGGACAGTTTTGATACCAAATTATCCTTGTTATGCAAAGTTCCTCACCAACCGGCTGGTTCCCAGTTATGCATGGGGAGAAGCAGTGGCCACATCTGCTTCCCGTTTTGCCGTTTCGGAGACGAGCCATCTGTTTGGCCTCATCCCGAACAGCCTGCTTGGGGCTGATTAACTTCCTCACCCCCACCAGCCCCTGGCTCACTGTCTGCTGCAAGGTGTAGATTTTTTTCTACATTTTTTTTTCTTTTTTTTTTTTTTCTTTTTTCTTCTCTAACTGCTCCTAAACCAGAACCTCCATTTCTCTCCCAAGAGACAGGAAGGCGTTGGTTTGTGTGATTTGCAGCCGCTACCAGCGGCAGGAACAGCAGCAGCTGTTCCTCTATCCTCTATCATTCACATGTTTCATACGTGTGGTCAGGACAGATAAAACCAGGAATTGTTCCATGTCCTGGGATGGCTTTAAAGCAGTGAGACCTGTCTCTATATGAAAAGAAAAAAAAAAATAGTAATACTAAATGCAGCAGAAATCTCACTGCCGTTAACAGGCATCCGTTCATTCGGCAAGAGCGGGGATTCAGTCATGCTTGTGCAGCCTTTTTTTGTTTAAATGTGATTAACTCCTGCTGTCTGAAGCCTGGCTTTGGCTTTCTCACTTCCATCTATCCCATTTTCAGCGAAACTTTGCAAATTTTTGACCTTCCCGTTTTCTGCATGCCCATCTTCTGGCCATTACATCAGGATTTCAGAAATGCTGCACATCTGCTGCTGCCAGTGGCTTCAATTCAGCAGCCCTGAAAAGTCAGTCTGTGTGGCCAAAATAAAGAAGCATCAAAAATTAAAATTTAGAAACTGGGATAATGGATGTCCTGTTAAGATTAAGACTTCTGTTGCCTTCCACAGGCCAGGTCTAAGGAATTTTTGTCTTTCATGATTCATTTTGGCCAGAATCTGTTCTCATGTACAATTTTCCTTCCAGACAAGAAGCTTCCTGTGTTTCGTGCTGGTGGACACAGCTTGGCTGGCCCATAGCCTGGAAGGATGCCCTGGAGATCTGACCCACAAGAACAGGCATGAACAGTTTGTTCAGAAATCAAATATTTTGATTTTCCAGTTGCCACATTTTCAGTTTTCAAATTGTTGGTGCTGCTGCTGAAAGGTGAAGCTTTCAGTGAAAGCTTTTCCTTTATTTTTGACCATCTCACAAGCTGACAAAAGCAGTGCAATATCCTCAGTGTATTGGCAAAGTCAGGAGCATTTCTAACTCCTTTTCCCCAAGTAAGATGTTTAGTGATTCTCACACACACACACAAACACACACACACATATCAACAAACCAGGAAATGGTTACATTATCAGATCCACGTGTTCCAGGTCTGGCTCTGAGTTCTCATTTTGGGATCTCTGAAATAATCACGTGTCTTTTAGTGTATTTCTTGATTTCAAAAACATTGTTGAGCACAGGTTAATGCTGTTTTGGTGTTTTGGTGCCTATGTGTGGATTGGGAAGCCGGTTTGGGCACTCCAGGCTGACAATACTCACCCTTGGTAGCTGTAGGTTTTGTCTGTACAACAACTTGTATCTTGGCACCTGCTGCAGTTTCTGATATAATTCAATCAAGCTATTGGAGTAGGAAAACATATAAATATGTTGATTTGAAGGAAGTCTTTGAAACTTAATAGACAGAAGGCCCAGAACAGATTTTTAGGTTCGCAAATTTGCATTTAAATCTGTGGATGTCTCTAGCTCAAGGATTTAATAACGCTGATTGAGAATATTACATTTGGTCTATTTTTGTATTTATTATTATCATTATTAAACAGATCATATTTGTTTTGGAGAAAAGTCACCAGCTGAAACAGAAATTTGTAGTTTGTTTCATGTACTGAGAACCAGCTATGATGGGGAACAAAGAAATTAGGATGTTGGTTCCTTCTTATATGATATAGTCATAGTTTATAATGAGACTATACCACAAAAACTTAAGGAACTTAAGGAAAATTTAGATTTTGGGAACCTAGAAAAGAATTAATTGCAATACCGTTAGGGTTTGTTTCGGGGTTGGTTTTTTTGTTTGTTTTTTTTTTTTAATCTCATTTTGTTCATAATTATGCAGTTTAACAAATGGAAATATTTTTTAAACTTTATAAATAGTGCCTTTTCTGAGCAAAACACTGATTCTTGTTTGCATTAAATATGTGATGTGAAATTTACTGTGCTGGAATCTGAAGGAAACAGGGACACCCGCAGAGAAATCACCTTTGTTACGGCAAATAGTAGAAATCATTTCTGTGTGTTATTTTGAATTACCATGACTCTACATGCAGAAGTAATTGTGTTCTGTAATGACTCCATCTGGCTGGTGGGAGGGAAGGGTGTGAGGAGAGGGCTGGAGGGGAAGCTTGCAGGATTTGGTGATTTGGATGGGCAGGGACACTGTGGACAGCAGGTGGCCAGTTCAGGACCTGGTCTTTCCTGGAGCTGGCTGAGCAAGGCTGCCTCACGTCGGGGGTGAGCGCAGGGCGGTGACACTGCCCGGCTTCTTTTGGCCACGGAGGCTGGATTGTGAGGGCAGCACGGATGGGCTCACCACGGTGCAGGAACAACGTGGATGGACTCTCCGTGCTGTGAGGACAGCGGGGATGGACTCCCCATGGGGCTCTGTCCACCTGCACCTCACCTCACTCTGCGTCCCCTCCCGCACAGTCACCACCCTGCAGACACAGAGCCTCCAGCTGTGCCCAACGACTCCTTCACCCACGAGGAGAGTGACAAAAATATTCCGGGGCTTAAGGTTTTCACCTTGTTCTCTTGTCTCAAAAGATACATCTCAGTTTGCAGACATAATTTAATAACATTTCCAATTTTTATGAAATTGCTTTTTTTTAAATACAATATTCTCAAAGAAAATGAAGTTACAATATAAAACCACAGCAAAAAAAAAAGGTGTAAATACAACTTTTTCTATTAGAAAAGGCAGTGCCTGGGAAAGGAATGGGAAGCAGTTATTTTTAAATTCTTTAAAACAGATATAAACTTAAAACCACTCACATATTTACTCCTTTTAAAGGTCAACTAAGCCATATCAGGGTATTGCACCATAGCAAAAAAAGAGAAAAAAGGAGATTACACTAAACTTTTCTGAGGGCACAGTTTGTTTCAATGTACACAGACACAACATCCTATTTTCATGCCATCCTTGCATATGTTCATAAATAAAATTACTGAACCATTTGTTTCTAAACAAATTGAAGATGACTTTGTGCAAAAGAGAGAAAAACACTGGAAAAAAGCAAACCTAAAAAAGCCCTTTAGTGAACAGAGAACGCCATTTGCTCTGCCTTTAGACTATGCTCTGATAC
The DNA here is from genome assembly GCA_013397845.1 of Melanocharis versteri. NCBI lineage: Eukaryota > Metazoa > Chordata > Aves > Passeriformes > Melanocharitidae > Melanocharis > Melanocharis versteri. Next base: position 1,319,669 of record VZTG01003993.1, read on the forward strand.
ACTGTGTCTTAATATACTTACTTATACTACTGTACTGTTTATTATACAACATCAACATATTCTGTTATAGTATAAATAAGAAAACTCCAGAGCCAGGAAACAAACCCACTGTGAGGGACAGTGCATCATCATGTCATACAAACCATTTTAGATATATATACACATACAAATGTATATAAAATATTAATGATACACAAAGCCGCGGAGAGGGCATGTGCATGTTGACAAGAGGAGAGACACAGGGACTCAGACATGGGCGTGTGTGCACAGAGATGTGGTGAAGGTAGGAAACCTACCCAGGAATCAGAAATCACCTTTCAAAGCTGTGTTTGAGGCACACTTGAACTCCACTGGAGCTGTGCTTGTTTACACCGTTCATGAACGTGGCTTTATTTGTGTTGGTTTTTGGTAAAAGCAAAGAAACAAAACCACCTGAGTGAGCTTTTGTCCCCCTCCCCTGTATAGCCAGGGAGTCTTAAAATGAAGGGTGGAAAAAAATTACGACATGGGGTATATAGTGACCTAAATCTAAGGAGAACACGAAGGAGGTCTAAGAGCAATGAAAGCAGAATGTTTCTGTACAGCCAATGTCTGATTTCACACAGGACATTGCAGCAGGGCTGGGAAATTACTTTGTCCCCTCTTGTTTGGCATCAATCAAAATTGGAGAGGGGTAAGAACAGCTGAATATATCCCTACAAGCTATGAAAAATGAACCCATTCCAACTGTACTTAAAAAGAGGTAAAAATTAAAGGAAACTCATCCATTTAAGTTACCCCCTGAAAAGACCTCTTCAGATCATTCCTATACAAAATATTTGGTAACATCTTGTTGCCAGGTAAGGTCTGTCTTGAAGCTGAATGTGTAGCAGGCATTGCTGACAAGACCATGGCTGGGGCATGAAAGTGGCCAGGGATTCCTTGTGCCCGCCCCTCGTGCAGCCTCTTGGGCTGGGAGGTAACAAGCAATAAAGTCTCAGCTGAGTTTTAATGCGGGAGTAGAGGGCACCAATAAAGTCCCTTACGGCAACTGAGTTCTAATGTGGGAATAGAGGTGATCACCTCTGGGTCTGTAGCTTACACTGCTCACTTTTTGGGGATAACATGTACTAGTAATGTATTTTCCCTGCTGTGGGTATGTGCACCAGTCTGCGGGCATTCACATACAGCATTCACCTCTGGTGACAAAGCCACTGCATTGTCAGGCTCTCCTGCACGTCCAGTGCAAAAACACTGCTGTGCCCACGTGCCCAGTGAAGCAAGTGCCTTACAGCTGGCATGAACAGCCAAGGCCTGAGGTTGTATAAGCACATATTTGTGATTCATTTTTTCATCAGTTTCTTTCCTCAGCTTCAGTGTTGTTTCTCCTGACCTACACCTGCAAAAGTGAAAGCAGAAGAAGGAACTCGGCATGCCTGTAATAGTATATCAAATATAGGAAATATATATCAAATATAGCTGCAAATATAGTATCAGGCCACACTGGCCCGGGTACGAGCAGCTCATGGTCCCATCGAATCTGTTTTATAGTAAATACATGTGCTTGCATGCACTTGTGAATGGAAAATGTGTAAATGTATGACAAGACTGCTAGTCTTGTTGGGTATTTGACTGTGTTTATTGCAAAATATCCATTCCTTATGCAGAGTGGAAGTATTTATACATTAAGTTAATAAGATAGATTATTTTTATGATTGTTGCCCAGGAAATATTGCAGCACCAATGACAGATTTTTATGCAGCTGCAAAAATTGTATTTTTGCCCAGTCTTAAAGCATGAGGGTGTTCAGGGAGAGAAATAAAATATTTGGAAGAGGAAGCTAAGTAGAAGCTTTAAAAAAGAGGTTTTTTATCTGATGTGTTTGAGGTTAAAATCTATTTGTCATAGAAGTTTTGATTCTAACTGAAGCTACAGTACCTGCAGCAGGACCCACCATGGAGAAAGCTTTTGGGGGACTTTGCACTCTGCAGAGTGCTGCAGCCTCTGGTCTCCATTCTGCAAAAACCAATGTTATTTATATCTTAAGATTAGTTCCACTGAAGTAAGAGTAACTCAGAGCACTTAGTGAGATGACTGGTTGGGTAGGAAGTTAAGGCTCTCCACACCTTTGTGGGCCTCAGTCTCTTGTTAAGTGGCAAATGCCAGGAAAAAAGAAGATGGCTGCAGATTTTGACCGGCTGATTTAATTAATCTCAGTGCTTTAAAAATAATCAAGTGCAACACTTACGAGTAGAGCCACAAAATTTACAGGAGGACATCTTCTGTGCAAGCAAAATGGGGTTTTTCTTTATATCTAAGAGAGGGACATTTGGATATTTTCCAGACAGTTTAAAAAGATGAAAAATATGCTTAAGGAGACTCCCCACACATAAATCTATCTACTTTCTCAACTGTACGTCATACTTTTCTAAATAACTAAAACTTTAAAGAGAAAGAAAAATTAAATACATTGTAACTTTTATATGCAGAGAAAGGAGGGGTTGCTTAACAAAAAGTGGGGGTTTATTGGATAGGAAGAGAAAATATTTATTCAAAGAAGAGCCAACAATACCCTTTTTCTATACATTAAATGCAATTCATACTTCACAGAGTATATTACAAGGGTGTTTCTTCTATCTTTTGCATTCCTGCTCGCCTGCCTAGTGACACAAACAAGGCATGTTGTGATGTCAATACCAGTAGTACCCTTGCATGTGGAAATGTTCTACTTCTTACCACCAAAGCAACAGAACCTTCTGGCTGGGGGCATCCCATCCCACCCCAGCTGTCCATGAAGTCATCTGAGATGGGTCCCTCCATCTTTATTTGAGTTCAGTCTCCCCAGAGGAGTCAAATAATACCAGAAATCAAAAAACACACATCTGGTAGAAGAGCCCTATGCTCAGGGTGTTAAGAGAGAACGCCTGGCCACTGCTGCCTGTTGTGTCCCCGTCGTGTGGAGCATCCTGCGCGTGGTTAAGAGTTCTGGCAAGGGGGGCTTGCAAGAAGCATCAGTTCAGGGAAGGGCTTTCAGCTACGTGACTACAAAAAGCTCCTACTTACATTACTAAAGGTTTCTGATGATCAAACATTTTCAGTAAAAACTTATTTTAGAAAACTGAGTTGCAATGCATGCTACCAAAACGAAATCCCTGTTCTTGTGGGAGAAGATTGCTGAACTTCTGATTCTGTTGTGACTTTTACTGTCCAGCTGACTTTTGCTTTGTTGCTGTCGTGGCTCGTGCAGCTCCAGTAATGCAGCTGTTGAGGCTTGATCTGTGCCAGTGTTTTAACCCATGTGGAAACGGTGCTCCCCTCGAGTTATGTGGGAAGAGAATTCGTACCTGTCCTGGCTGTGGTAGCCACACATGTTGCACTCAAAAGGATCGCGGAACCCGTGGCAGCCCATATGGATCGTATACATCACATGATCCAAGAAAAGGACTCGACAGTGTTCACACTTGTAAACTCTTACTTGCTCCCCATTGCTGCTGATAACTTTGAAAGCATCCTGGGAATTGTCAGTACCCGCTCTCAAGACATCGTATTGCCTGTTTTCTTCTTTTATAGAGATGCCATTTCTTGCATGGGCACCTATGTGGTTTGTCAGATAGATCAAACCACTGCGCTCCTCATTATTGCTCTCTGTATCTGTTGAGTCTTGGCAGCTGTTGCTGGGAGAGACATCTCGTTCAGAGGAGACAGACTTGGCTTTGGAAAGCAGCAACAAGTTTTCCACTGCGCTGTCCTGGGGGAGGTTGGAGCGAATCTGATTGTCCCCGAGAGGTTTGTGGAGCTGATACATGGGGCTGATGACAGGCACCACCTCAGAGCCGCCCGGCGGTGTCTGGACGAGGGGACGCAGGGACTCTGCCCCCAGGTAACTGATGGCGTTGTTGATGGCCTGGTCGATCACGTGCGTCTGCATGAGCTCATTCTCCTTCTCGTAGTTGAGGCTGGCATCATATGGAAGATCGGGCAAACATTTGTCACCTGCAGCGAAAAACAGCGAGGAGTTAGAGGGCTGATTTCTATATGATGAAGGAAATGAACATCATGGATTAATAAAACAGGGAAGAAGAGAGTTGACCAAATCCACCTCTGAAATCCACCTGAGGTATTCACAGTTCTCTAATACAGCTGCTCAGAAAAATGGTGTGTTGGCTGTCTTTTTCAGCCTGCAAAATAATTTGAGGGCTTTGGAAAAGGAAATGGATGAAAGAAATTCTGAAAATAATTATACAGGGACTCATGGGAGCTACAGATCTAGTGCTTCATCATGTCTTTCTCCTTTCTAACTGGCTTCCCTCATCTGCCTCCTACAGTGAGCAAAGGCACTGCCTTCGTGGCTGGTGAAGCCACCGTGCCAGCACAGACACAGCAAGCTTGGCCTGATGCTTCAGAGCATGAAGCACATTATCAATATTTTTACCTAAAGTATTACATTCTTAGACTGGAAATTGTATGGTTTAGTTTTTGACCTTCAGTTTCTTAGAAATAACCCACATCAGCAATGTGGTCATATATATGTAATTTTGGAGAAAAATCAATAAAAACTTTATTTTTCATATTGCCATCATCCACACACACCTAACATAAGCCATGTTAGACACATTACCAGAAGCTACCTAAGTTCCTAAATATTTCGTGTCAAAAAGTTGTTGTGTACAGGAGTAACCAAGAATCACAGAAAAAAATTAAGTGCCTTTGTAGTTGGAGCATGTTTTTCCTACAAGGTAGAAAGCCCTATCTGGAGCAAGATTACTTGTTACTGGTAACTTTGATTCTGATAGGACGCCAAAAGTAAGGGGTAAATCTATAACTTTTTTATAAAATCAGACTGCACTAATGTATGTTTAGCTGGATACCCCAGTACTGAACGTTGAGTTTCACTATAATTTCCCCCAAATTGCTGGACAGATAGCAAAACATAGAAGGCAAAAGTTAGGAGTGGAAAAAACTACTTAAATGCACAGGTGCTTATTTTAAGAACTTAAGAAGTCTTCTCTAACAGTGTAAGCCATCAAAGTGATTACCAGGCCCTTAATAAATTCATGCAAACGTGAAGAGGTAAAAGATTTTCACAGGCTCCTATGGTCTACCAATAACATATTGTTGATAGTCTGGATGGATTTTCTAGCTCTTCAGATCTTGGGAAACACTAAAAGCCACAAACATCTCTATGAGGTGCTGTCACCATTTCCTGATAAACATGAAATTTACTGGTAGGTCTTGGAAAGTCCTAATCTGTCAAAAGAAATGCTAACAGAAGCACGGGAATTTCACCAGAATATCTGCACATTAACTTATCAACAATTTCCCGCCCAGTTTCTACTCAGATTGACCATTCAAAGTCAGTGAAGAGACCAAAAACCTTCCAGCATGACACTTTTGCAATGATGGGGGCTAAAGTGTAGGAAGTCCTGCGGTCTACGTTTCCCACAAGAAATGGTTTCATACCAGTTCCATGCTCTGCAAGCAGAGAAAGAAATACCCTGAGCATTGCATAAGTTCCTATAGGGGATGTAGGGTACAGACACCTTCTAGCTGCTGTGCTACACAAGCTTCCAGTTCCTCTTGTTTTCTTTCCCAATCATTCTGCCAATTTGGGCAGCATTCTTTTTTATTCCAGATTTATCCTTTTTAATGCTATAGTTTTCAGGCAGAGTTCCATGCTTAAGATTCAAAATAGGCATTGTAAAATACTCTTCCATTAAATACAGAAAAACTCTCCTAATATGAATGTATACACTTTATTCAACAAGGAAAAAATGAAGTCAAAATCATTAATATTCCATGGGCACTGCACACCACTGAAAATTGGGACTAGTCTTCATTATAAACAAAATTTTGGGCATCAGAAAGGACGATTTTAATATCTGTTTCTTAGGTAGTATTTGCTTTATGTAGCATAACTAGTTGGTAGCTGTGCTGAGAGGACCAAGTGTTCACAAGAAAAATTTGTTTCCAAGCAAAGTGTCTGAAACAGACACAAAGTTAGGGTAGGCAGGTACCATTTCTACATCTGGCAATGCAGTAACACTTGCACTCATTAAAAATAATAGCTCATTTCTGTGGTTATTAGAGCATAAGTAAATTAAACTGCTAATGGTTTGATGCACTTCAAGGTTTGCACTGCTCAGGATTCTGCAGCAGGTACTTACACAGTAAAAATGCACTCAGTGCATTTGGGCACCTTTTTTCTTCGTATTTTTAATTCCCTCTCTTTGCTGCCTATTCTTTCAAACATTATAACCATATGTCAACCTTTCACGCAGTTCTCACTCTCTGGTTTGGATGGCCCAGTTCTTTTAGGTTTGGGAACTATTCCAGCTTGGAATACCAGAGAGAATTTACAGGTAACTGGCTGAATTTAGTGAACAATCTCATTTTTGAAAATAACTAATTTGGTCTTGAGAAAAACTAGTGAAGCAGAAGACACTCCTTCCCTTATGTGAAGGATGCCATTTGCTCCTTCTCCCTGGAATTCAGCACAGGTATTGGGACGACATGATAACCTACAGGAGCAATAAACATACTTGAGTACCCAAAAGCTCTCCTCACTGGCCAGCCCAACCTTGTGTTAATCAGGAATTTGCCTATTGTATAAAGCAGCAGGTGAGGATTGGAAAGGAAAGGATTTGGGAGCATTTTCTTGTTAGAAAAGTTTTTCTTTTTGAAGACTAGCAAATTTCCATAAATATTTGCTGTCAATAAGTTGTCTTCCTACCGTGCACCCTGAAAAACTGACAGGAAACTCTGCCCTCCTAAAACTCATAGTTAAACTGGCTTTCTTTACCGTTTCTCAGGATGAACGGAGAAAAACAGAACAAAATAGCCAGTCCACACCCAAGGATAAATTGCACATAGTATACTTGTAGTACCTTTGAAATTTTAGCACTTCTGGTCTTCCGGGAACTTTCATAGAATTAGTATCTTGCCTAATGCAAACAGTTACTAGAGTGTCTAAACTAGTCTGGTTGGCCTCACATATATATTATAGTTGATACATTTTTATAACTATCTCTACTACGACTTTTGCCCTTTTATAAGCATAAGCATTTCTTATCCTTGACTACCTCCTAAATTATTGTCTTTGGACTTGAAAAAAGCCTTGGAATTTAATTTAAAACCTTTTTTTGCACCTCCTGACATAGCTGAAACTCCCCTTTCCTTGTCTAGGAAATACTAATTCTCCTTTCACCCTTATGTCTTTGTTGAAGAAAGTATATTTGCATTTTCTGTCCCATAAACTGGTCTCTTTTTTTGCCTTGACTTTTGACTGAAGACCTTCTTAATGTGTATTTTGTTCCAAAGATTTCAGTTTTATCTGATTGTCTCCTATAAAATAATATTTTTTAAAATGTACAGAGAACTAAAAAATAACCTAACTAGATGTAAGTATATGCTGTCCTCTGATCTCCTATGTTTTTATCTATTGAAGACTAACCCTACATAGCCGACAAAATATTGTCTGTGGGTCTCACAAAGCTGGTGTAATCCCTACTTAGCACAGGCCTACTAAACAGAACAATATGTGTAGCCTTCATTTTTATAGGCTGAATGTCAAATTTTTCATTGTTAAGACAAGAACTGCTAGGTGCAAATGGGCATGAAGTTTTTGCATCATTCATAGAATGGACCCAAAGGTCCTTTCATTTAGGTACTGTTCTCAGACATGTCAGTTTGGGCTGTAAAAATAAACAGATTTTATCAAAGGCTGAAGAATATTACCCAGTCTATGTTCAACTATTCACAAATGCTTTCAGAAACACCAATATGCTCAGATCTGAATGTCATTCAAGAATTCAATAAAATAACTCTGAAAGTGTGGTCAGATGCTACCCCAATAGGAAACTTCTACTCCTATTCAGGTTCTTAAGGCAACTCCAAGCACCTGTCCAGACTTTGTAATGATCTGGTCCATAAGCTTTTAAAAAGGCAGGAAAAAGACTTAAAACTGATCTCCAGATATGGAAAATTAAACATGCAGAAATTTATGCTGGAGATGTTTAGCAATTTTTTTCCCCCAACACATTTCTGTATCTGCTTCCATAGAGATACATATTGTTAATTTAGCAAAACAAGTAAAATTATAAAGCAAAAGTAAAAATGCTGTGAATTTTTAGGGGGCTTTGTTTTATTTTATTTTTAGGAGACAGCAAACGTTTAACTCTTACCAACAAATTTCTGAGGCATAGAGCTCTTACGTTTGGCGACGTTACTTGCTAGTCTATCCAGCACGAGGGCTCTTTCTGACCCTATCTTGCACAGGTCTTCAGCCATTTCACTCTGGTTACTTTCGTCTTTTATGACTGAAATCAAATGACATCAGAAGGGTTAGGCAGGTTCCATTTTAATGGAACTGTTGTCTTATGTTATTGTTTGTCAGTCAATGTCTTTTAGCTCCCAAGCAGCTGGACGAAGGAGCTCAGCATATGAGACACAGGACAATTCTGACTCTCGGTAACAAATTCCCTCACGCTGATTAATCTATGTACATGCTCATGTTTTCCTCATTTAGGACACAAAAATGAGATAGCAACTGCAAAGTTTCTGCCTGTATGTCACATAATCACTCCACCCTTGTTCTACAGCCACTCTGCATTTCTGTGAATAAATGAGGTTCTAACTTTATCCTGGACACAAAGCAGTTCATCTTTCCACTTTTCCACTGAAACCCCCGCAATGGCCTTCTGCACCTCTCCCAGTGAAACCCCCTGTATGATAATTGCTTCCTCAGCAGTAAAAACGGATAGACTTCTCAACTCCAGCAGTGGAAGATGTATTTGCAAGCTACACCAACCCTTGTCTCCAGCCCCTTCTATCCCCTAGCAAATATTTCAGTACTTTCTTGATGCTATTTTAGACTTTAACAATTTCAATTGATAAAATAATCCAGTGAAACACTGATTTCCAATACTCAAACCTGTTTCCCAACCTCCTGCTGCTGCTGAGACTCTGCAGAATTAGGAGCTTAACTGGGAGGCTCTAGGAAAAGGAGACTATTTCACTTTCAGTATATTTTACTTCAGTACTTTCCTGCAGAAACAAAAGGGATGTATGAAATTGCACTGTCAAAACAATGACTATGAAAAAGGTATGGAAAGGTATTTCTGGCTTCCAGCATCTAAGAGGAAGGTGAACACACTGAGATCACAGCCCAACTGTTTTGCTGGTGGGGTTTTTTGTTTGTTTTGTAGGGTTTGGGGTTTTTTGTTTGTATGTCAAGGGAGAAAAAGGGGTTAATTTTACTTTTATCTGCTACTAAGATACGCATGTTTTTCCTCAACTTTTAAGTTGCTGTTAAAAGAAGACGCGAAAGATGGTATTTATACTTCGATTCTTTGAGCTGTTTCAATTAAGTGCCCCACTCTGCTACATTTTGCCTTCTGTGCCTGCTGAGAATTTGTTTCATCACTGAGTTTACTGGTTCACAGGACCCATTACTCTGGTACCTGGGTGTTTCTCAATAGCTGAGAACACATGGTTGCAATTCAATGTTATTCTGACAATTTACCACAGGCATAAAAGGATGATTATGAAAATTTCGTTACTCCTGAAACATATGAAATCAGGTCTGATGGATAACTGTGAGGAGCAGGTGAAGTGTCCTATTCAACAGCATCCTGCAACCAAACTGAGGAGTACACAACTGGTTCGAGTCCCCATGCAGCAGCACATACTGCAGTGACAGTGATAGTGACAATGAAAATGCCAATGCCAGTGCCAGTTACAAGGAGTTTCATGGAATTATGTTCCAGCCCCATAGGACACTAAAGATTGTGACCAATGCAAGAAATGAGAAGAATTTGGTCATGAATTTGCAGAAGAGTAAAGGGTGTTCATGGTACATAGTCACCATTGAACAAGCACACACCAGCATCTTGTGCTGGCCCAGGCTTCCAAGGTATCACCTCAGGAAGAGACTTACAGACAATGTCTAAAAGCAGACATTCAACAGGGAAACAAAAGACTGAATTTTTAGTTAAAAGTGGAAATGATCAAGAAATATCTGTTTAGGATACAATACCATTCCTTTTCTAATTGGTTCAAGAGAGGGTGAGTCATGTATTCAACTGTCAAACTTTCGAACTTCTAAAACTGTTATTAAAAAGAGGGCAAATTAAATTATGTACCAATCCCCAGCACCTGCAACTGAAACTCTCTGAAATTTGCAACCAAATGGATAATTATTTCTCTATAATTTAGTGTCTGTGAACTGAAAAAAAAAAAAAATTATCTTTTCAAACAAAAATTCCCAGTGGCTAAAGAACTGTAGTTGACCCTTTTAAAACTTCATAAACTACTTCTCCTGTTGTTTTATATAAGCCTGGTAAGGCTTCAGCAGACTTCCACTCAACTCAAATGGAAAACTCCAGATAATATCTCTAAGAGAAGAACTCCACATGGACAGTGAGATTACAGTTCTCTAAAATAAGAGTTTTGCCATTAAATTAATCAGGTTCCAATTTTGTGTTATAATTCCTTCTCTTAAAAAGATAAAACAAAAATTAAAATGTAACTACAATCTCTTGTTCCTCTTCTTACTCCCTTTTACTCTATCTTTCCCTTATTTAAGTTCTTTTTCAATTTCATTTATTAGATTTACAAGCTGATGGAAAGCTTCTACAAGTTTAGGTCCTTTCTACCGACATTTTTTCTATGTACACTGCAAAAAGTATTTAAAAAATGCTGTAAAAAGCAATCCTGCTGTGGCAGAATATCAAATCAGATGCTCCAGCAGATTTTCATACTAACTTTTTTTTAAGGCTGGGGGAAAAAAGGGTCCAAATAATGGCTCTGACAGATTCACATCACACCTTGAAATAGTATAAGAACAGTGATATTATAGCTCCTTGCTTTTCTAGATATATCATAGAATTTAGTAGAATTCACAGGACATCCGCTCATTCTCAACTGCTTTTTTCTACATTTTCATCATGCAAAATACTAGGAAAAATGCAGGAAGGTTTCATTTTTTAGAACTGTAAAGACTTGATTTGTTAACTGAGGACTAAATTTCTTTAAGAGTGAAGACTTTGGCTGAATATGAGGTCTAAACCCTTAAGTAAATAATTTTTTTTCTAATTTGCAAAAACAGCCCAATTATGTCAAATATGGAATTTCATTATACTTTCAGCATATACAAGAAGTGATTCTTTCAAAGCGTTAATTAATTCCTCAAGTTTCTATCTCACTGAGTTATTAGATATTTAGTTGTAAGCTAGTGCAAGCTCTCCTGTCAGGATTTGATATATACAAGGGTCAGTCTCCAAAACTGTTTCATTTCCTATTAAAGTTTATGATTCCTGACATCAGTTTCATCTTACTAAGACTTTAGCAGTAGTAGTTCAGCTACTCAATCACACAGATTTTCAAGTTCTGTGTGCAGGCACTTAGATCCACGTGCCAGACACTGAAGACTGAAATCCCAAAGAATATTTGCTTCTAAATGCAGTCACCTCTTTGAGAAATAAGTATTGCTGCTTACTGTATATTATTACATTGAGGTTTTCTATTCATATATTCTCCAGCCCCTCAAATAAAATTAGAAGGGGCGCTGCTCTAACATGCTGCCTGCAGAAGCATCTCAGTTGTATTCACTGCTATCATTATGTGCATATACTTTACATTATTTGATAGCATGTAAAAACATATTCAGGTTCTGTACAGATATAAAATATTAAATGAAGCATCATTGCAAATAGGGCAGAGACAACCTTCCATTTCTGTCATTTGACAAAGCAAATAACATATACTGACATGATTAAAAAGGTATGCAGGAAATGGAACTTACTGGCTGGGTTTAAACTCCACCAGAGAAGCTGGATCTTCTCTATCTAAAACTGCTCATGCAAGAGGACTTTGATTGGCTAATTATTGTGATTAATCCCATACAGATCTTCTGGATCTTTGTTAAAAAACATAATCCAAGCCCCAGTATCTGCTTACTCTCTTTCTGGCATATTTTTTTGATATTCTCCAAGAAATGGACTTTATCATTACACTAGTCTCAACACAGGTCCTTACCTCCCCCCAGTTTTCTTTTAAAGGGAAGCTTGGGAAGAAGGCTGTCAACAAATTATTAGCTGTTCTGGACTGTCTCAAGTCAAACTGCCTAAATGAAATATCTCTGGCTTTATGTCCTCTTGTTTGGCAGAGTGAGATCAAAGCCAGATAGCTCATCCTTGTTAGATGAGCTGGTCCCAGTGGTCAAGTAAGCCCTTTAAGCCATGACGGGGAAGGAGACGTGCAGTGCAGAAGATTCTGCAGCCCTACCTAGAACACTGGCATTAGGTCTTTATTAAAAATACATCCACAAGTGTATTGCAATATAGGCCTTCAAGAGAAGGCAGTGAGGTGACGCAGCCATATCGTCTTGAGATGACAAACTGATGTTTTCCAGGCCTTGCAAGTGTTTTGCTACATGTTTGAATTGTACTTTGGCTTTTTATTGGAGCTAAACAAGGTGAGACAACAGCCAAATGTTTATCAAATAAAGAATAAATCCAGACACAGTGTCATACATATGGGGGGTGTGCGTGTCTCCCCAAAGCAAAAGTTGCCACAAATGGTACTACTGACTCTTTTGCACTCCTTTCTCTGCATTCATGACAGGACAGCATTATTCCCCAAATGGATACTTTTATTACCTGGATAGATGCTGCTTGAGAGATTCATGGTTTGAAGGTAGTTATGGCAGCGTTCTTTATGTTCTTCCAAAGAGCTGCGCTGCTTGTAACTGCGACCACAGTATCCACACTTATGGGGTTTGCCAACTGCAGAAAACACAATTCATTATGACATTCAGATGAGGCATTCAACAGCATGTTAACAATGGTAAGGAAAAGACATAAAAAGCCCACCCCAAAAATAAAAAACCATGCTGTGGTGAAGAAAGATTTTATCAATTTAAAACATCTAGGTGAAAAACAAAAATAGAAAACTGGTTGCATATCTTTACATCAACAGGCCAATTCTATGGGTGCTGCAAACTGATTTTAAATTATTCAGATCAGATAGAGACTGTGACATTAAATCTTTAAACGCAGCACCTACACAGGTTAGAAACTGAGACACCTTCAAAGGTCTGAGAGCAGTTGCTTTAGTGCCCAGCTACACAGAGACTGCCAGTGGATGAACTGGTGGTGTAGGTAGAGACTTGCTTGGCTGGAGGTCAATTCTGGTGTAAAGAGAACCAGTGCAATTCTTTTAAGACAATCTTAGATTTTGTGTGTTTTCTGCTTCAGGAAATTCAAGAGAAATGGCATGACAATTTATTTTCTGTATTACACCAATCCAGATCTAGCTAGTTCTAGGAATTTTTTACCAACAATACTGTTCTGCGTACTTCTCGACTTGAATTTTCTTTCTTAACATGACAAGATTGTCACTCCATATATGATTTCACAATTTTAGATGGTTACACAGCTTAATTTCTGAATTTTATTTACAAATTCTTAGGTGAAAATCAGATTCAGACATCCAACTTGTTTTATAATGTATTGATGTCAATTTGCCAATTCCAGGAACTAATAATTATCTATAATTTAGGCATTGTCTCTTTAACTACAGAATCCTCAGAATTTGCCAAGAGTGTCTAGGTGCAATTTCATACACATATATACATGAAAAGCTATGTTTCAAATTGTGCATCCATGAAAATCAGTAACAAGAAGGGACAGGGAGGGAAAATACTATTTAGAATATGTGTTTTCCTCAGTCAGGCTGGGAACAAACGGGAGAAATGGAAATTATTTTAGAAATCTGGGATCATCTCTAAGGATCTTATTATTCAATATGTGTGCTAGAGAAGAATTTCCCTAATTTTTTGCAGCACAAAAAAATCACTTTGAGAGCTCCCCTTCTGCCACCCAGAACCCAAAACCAACTTTCACAAGTAACGTTACCAGTGTCAATTCCAGCAATGTTTATTGGAGGTCTCCCATCCAAATAGCAATTTGCATTTGCAGCTTAGCTTGGGAAACTAGATGAGATGGCACTCTGCTCTTAAAGGCATTTTAAATGTGCTAAATTGGTTTTACTTCACAGAAGGTATGTGACTGTGGCTTCTGTCAAACAATGAGAGGTTCATGGTAATGGGAAAGTGCAGCTATTCAAAAAATATTTATTCATATCTCCATATTACTGTTGAGACAGACACTGAAAAACTCCATCAGAGTCCTCTTTTGTGGAAGATTATTATCCTTCTTTCTCCCACCCTCTCCCTTCTCTCCACTCTCTCTTTCAAAGTACTTGTAACAACAACGTGCAACAAATAACTCCTGCTAAATGCTGTAGGTAGTGTTCTCTCCTTAGGTTGAAGATGAATACCAGACTGTGTTTCAACTTTATATTATCTCTAACCCTAAAACATTCATCAACTTAAGTCATGTTCGTACTTCCATGAAATGGATTACTCACATGAGGCTTGTAAGATGAAACCCTAATACAGAAACTTTGAATCAGCCAAGAAGTATGGGAAAAAACTCAGTTCTTCTGGTGAAGGGTTGTGAGTGTGACATGTGCTTAGTCATTTCTTCGCTGCTAGCATGCTGTGGCCAGCTCACAGCTTGGTTAACCCCAAGATGGGGCTACTCAGCTCCCCAGGGTGAGAAGAGCTCTCAGGCTTGGTGGCCACCCCCACCTCCTCAGCGGGTATGGTGAAAAGCAGCCCTGGTTATTCCCAAACCTTCACTTACCCGAGTGAGTCCTCAGGTGTCCCGTGAGGGCATCCCTGCGGCGGCAAGCGTAGTTACACAGGTGACACTTGAAGGGCTTTTCACCTGAGTGCAGCTTTATGTGGCGCAGAAGGTTACCCTTCTGGGTAAAGGAGGCTCCACACTGATTGCACTGGAAAGGGCGTTCTCCTATGGGAAGAAGGAGAAAAAATGTGAGAACAAAAAAATCTTATGCGGTAACAAGAGAAAGATTTCAGGGAGAAAGTTGTTTTTTCACTGCTGCTCTGTGACTTCCACCGGCTGCAGGTTTGATATAACATGAGGCTTTCAGACTAAACCTGCCAGTTTCTTAATGCTTCACTGGCTGGGTCAATTTGATCTGAAAATCTAATTTTTTTTTTCTAAATCAGAATGGCACATCACAATGCAAATTCAAACTCATTTAAATAAAGTGACTGCAACATTTTGTGTTGAAGAGCCACTCTTCCTGATCAGCAGTTTTGGAATAAACCAATATCCAATTTTGCATGTTGTGGCATTTGGTGGGGTTTTTAATGTGGCTTTTTTCAAAGGGTCTTTAAAATATGCCACTGAAGCAGCAAAATAAAAAGGAAACTCATTAAAAATGCATTTCAGGATCACAAGTTCATTTCAGCGTTACATTCTTATATTTAAATGAAAGGCACTTCATTATAACAGTTATAATAACTTCTTTTCATTTACATTTTCCCTGTATTTTCCCTTTCAATTTCTTCTCCATTACCTGTCTGTCCCTAAGCAGCCAAATCAGGAAAGAGACAGAGAAAAGAGAGAAAGCTAGAGAGTAAAATCACAGAAGTTAAGACAGTGCAAAGGAAGCCCTGTACTTCCATGCCTAAGTCCCAAACCTTTTTCAGGTAAGGTATGAACAGAGGAGCTGCACAAACAGGCTCTGATGGTCTACACTTTGGACTGATGTGGAAAAATTTGAAGAGACACATCCTTGATTTGTCTAAACTGGTGCCTGTTATCAAGGAAGTGAATCAAAGCCTTTGCAAAAATTAGTATGGCTGTTGTTTGCTTTTTAGTGCTACTTAAAATCAATACGATAATGTATTAATTTGGGGTTTTTTGGTTTGGTTCTTGGTTTTCAAATTTAAGATAGATGAAGCCTTTTCTGAAGTCAGTGGGAAATAAAATACGCTTCCAGTTGTACCAGATAGGAATAAAAGAAAATTTATACCTAAGAGTATTCTATCAGCAAGAACTGCTTCTGCATGCCTGTTTCTGTACAGCCCCCAACTAAGTCAAACTAGCCTTTAAAACTCATTTGCTGAATTTTGTTTCTCTTAGGCATCAATTCAATCTGTTGTATTAATTATAATGCATCAACAACATTAGAAACAGCCCAGAGATGACCTGTTCTTAGTTTTGATTTTATTTGTGTAACAATAACATTATATTTTAGATTTCAGTGCTGAAGTTAAAATACTAAAAGAAAAAAAAAACAATTTCTTCCTTCCCTCTCACTTAAACATCATGTACTATTTTGCACACCCAAGATGAACTTTTATGTCCATACATGTGCATAAATGTGCAGCACAATCATTTTTGACTTCTGGGTAGTGCAGCAGAACAGCTGAAGATCAATTAGACAGCAGAACAGTCCCAACCCAAAAATATGAAAATTCTGCCATCAGGGCTGGCAGCTTTAGCATTCAGCAAACAGCAAAATGAATCCCCTTCGTGGCAAGACATTTTCATTGGCCAGTTTCAAGCAGCACAGCACAGTGCCTGTCAAGCCAGATGAGTTCACTTTCTTTGTCCGTCAAGTAGCTCTGTTCATCTAAACTATACCCACATCTGGTTCAGCTGGGGTGGCAGACAAAAATGCCTGCATAAGCCTTACAGGACTTTGCAATGTACGTCATAAGCCGTGCATGGTATGGTTAGGGGGAAGAGAAAATAGCTAAGTGTCTCTCTACTTTACTTCTTAATCTTTGGGGCAGTTACTCAGCGCGGAAGGTATTTTTCAGAAACAGAATGAAACAGTAAATGGAAGAAGTCAGCTTGGCAAGGAGGACACAAATTCAGAAGAAATAGTTAATTCTTACTAAGCAGCTTTTCTAGCATTCATTTCCGTTATTTTTACTCAGAGGGCTGTAAGAAGAGAAAACAAGAATCATAAAAGTACTCCAGGAATGAAATGTAAAGCAAAGTAAGAATGCAATGTATCTCTAGCCCACAGCTCTCCCAATTACAGGATGAAACCTTGCACTAGGTGGAAAAGACAGATGGATGGAGCATTTCAAACAAGACTGCTGCATGCCAAATATTTCTACAGAACTTAGAGTGGGATCAAATGTAAGGGAGCCTGCACTCATGTTGCTGGAGAAGGGAAACAACATTCTCACCAAAAGACCCTGAAGCTACGTGTAGCTTGGCTGGCCCTTAGCTGCCCATGCTGCAACTACTGAGGTGAGGAATGAGCCCAGCAAAGCCTTTACAAGCCCAGCAAAATTCCCAGACCTGCCAGGATGCTGACAGCCACTGGTGGAAGGTTACTGGGTGTGGTGATACCCCCGGAAATGAGGATGGAACAGGATGGAAAGAAAAAATATATAATGACTCCTTTTCTAAACACTCTAAACAGTGTGTTTTTTTCTTCAGGTCTGAACTGTACATACCTGACCTGGGCATGTAGCCATGACCAAATATAGGCCCAGGAACAAAAACTGCAATGGGACCCTGAATTCAAACAACCATTACCATCATTACATAATTTGCAAGCATTAGTGGGAGCTTGAGCCCTGGACCACTTACTCAGTGAAGAATACTTGTAATCTTAATTAAAATATTTGTCATTTCTTAAACAATATGACAAGATCACCTAACACTCAGAGACCTGCAGAGCTCTTTTTTTCTGTTCTTTGTTTGTTTTTTTGGTTTTTTTTTTTTTTGCTTCAATGGGCATTTGTTTTCTAAATAAATTTGAGACATTCAGAACCAGGCAACAAGATGTGAGCGAACCATCTGGTGACATAAGTTATTGTACATATAAGGAGGCAATATATACACCTATGCACACACATACACAGATATGCACGTATATGCAGATATATGCACAGCGAGCAAGAGAAGCCAGAATACACCCTGAGGTTTCAGCATCATGGAGCAGGAGCTCCTTTCTCCTTTCAAGATCTCCTTTTTCTTAAACACCAAGCAAGACAGTGGCAAGCTGGAAAAAATGAATGTGCTGAAAGGGAAGGCGAGTGAGAAGAGTTGGGCATCTGTGAGTTGGGATTTGCTCTGCAGATGTAAGCAACAGGTAAGGTGCTAGGAAGCAGTCAGTGCTGTACAGCTGCCTGCAGACAGGAGGGGGCAGAAATATCAGGTGCTGCTCTGCATATCTGCACTTGGCAGGTGTATTCATTAAAAGTAATTATGTCTTTTATCAGGTCAGGCAGTCATTTTATTTTGGCACTTTAGTGTGCTAGAGTTTTGTTCACTTATCAAATATTTATTTAAGAAAACCTCACTGCATATGCAGGTTTTACATGAATTAGCAGCAAAGTAATTCATTTGTGAGGCTTATTCCTTCACCAGGCATGTATTGAAATGGGCTTCGGCATAGTCAGTTAAATGTCTGTAATAGTATATCCCATTTCGACTTTAATTTTCACAGCACGGCTGAAAGGAAAAGCAGTCACCACTGTTTCCCCATGACGTCCCTTTAATTTAAACTACCAGCTCTGAACTTCCACTCCTTTGCCAGCCCCTGCAAAACCACCTGAGCTCATTCAAAGAGGATGCTCAGGAGAGGAGCTGAGGACGAGGCAGGAGGGAAAGCAAAGGCATTCTTTCAACGGAAGGAGCCAGGGACAAAACTTCACATCCTTTCGTTTTATTGAGTGTAAAAGAAGGGGGTCATCCTGAGCAAAGTGCCTCTTGTGGGGTGCTTCCACTGTAGGCTTGAACTACATTCCCTGATTAAAAAGAGGGTCTAGTTGGCAAGGGAAGAGCTCTGCAAAGGGTGGAGAAATCTTCAAGTGACAATTCTTGTGTGGTAGCACCCTAAGCACCCTTGGCAGGCAAATGGGTCCCTCTGCCTGGCACGAATCAGCCAACACGCACTTTGTTATATCTAGGAAGTAGACAGAAGTAGGCTACAGCCTCTCTTAGGAGTACTAGTTGTGGATTTTCCAATAATTGTCTGCTCTTCCCTGACAGAGGGATTTATCACATGGAATTGAAGAATACTTTGAAGCAGGCAGTGTAACAGCATGGCTTCTGAACGTGGCTAACCCGTGTTGCACTAACAGATCGCATGCTTCCATGGCTTGAACAGACACAGTTGCTGTGACAGACAGTAACACTGAGGGCAATGGAACACACTCCAGGGCTTTTTGTGGATCCTCTCCATTAAACTCTGAAAGCACTTTGTTAATCTCACTACTTAGTAATTCTGGGAAAGTTATTTAAGCAAGACTGTGAGGATATGGAGGAAAAAAGTATCTATGTGTTTATTGGCACAACTATTTCAGTCAAATGTAACTATAAGACAGATCATTCTTACCTTAAAAATATTTTAAAATTCCCTCTCATTGGAATATTCATGTAAAAATGCAAAATCCCCAATTTATTTTCAAAGCAACTTCCGTGAAAAAATAGCAGAGTTCAGTTCTTCTCTTTTAACTATGAATGACATTGGAGTTTAGATTGGAAGCCTAATTTTTAGACATCTTATATCAGGCAGGGTGAGACTCACTCTTTACTTCTTCATTTGTTTCAGCCTCTTCATTTCTGGCCCTCTTTGAGACTATTCAGAATTAGAAAATTGAGGCAAGAATATTCACAGCACTGTATAATGAAAAGCCATCCCTATGGAACACCAAATCCTTATGTGTCTCATTTAGTGTCCTGGTGGAAACACTTTAGCGCACATTTGACCAGTGACAATACTTGTTTTTAACTTCATGAAACACTGGACATGAAATGTAAGTCTTCTTTGACTAAGTCTGTCAACACAGTTCTCTTAATATGTATTTTGCTGATCACTGTCATAATCACTGATCCATAATGAGCTTTGCTGTTTTGTTGGAAACATTACAACTGGGTTAATTTCAGAGTTCGCTACAAATCGGTTTTTCTTCAGCAGTTCTTAGAAATTTCCTAGAAATTAGACAAGACTTCTTTACTTTTCTTTTAAGCTTGATTTTTCAAATTCTTTTGTTTCAAACCAAACAAACAGCACAATTTCTAGCCCAATAGATGGACTTCCATGAAGAAGCCTCAATTCCTGTGCAGGCCAAAAGGATGTACCAAAATAACTGAGTTCCAAAGGCTCGCCAATGCTGCATTACCTTACAAGAGGCAACACGTGCATGATACAGAAAATAAGTCTTAGTTACTAATATGCGGCCAGTTCTTGTCAACTACAGGAAAAACTATGGCAGGCCTTACCAGTGTGGCTTCGTTTGTGAACCATGAGCACATTGGGACCGATGCAAATTATCCCACAGATATCACATTTTAGCTTTCCGTTAGGAAGTCGAATGCCTCCAACTCCTGACAAAGCCTTGCTGCCTGGGCCATTGTGTGAGCCATTGATTTTCTCTCCTGCGGCATCAAGCATTCGTAAATCCTCTGCACATTCTTCCCCATTCATTTCACAGGCACGCCCATTCTCTTCATCACTCTGAGTCTCTATTTTAATATTACCGGCTGAAAGAAACAATACAGGATGCCACTCAGTTGGGTTACAGAACAAATAATGTGGCAAAGAAACAATCACATGAAAGGAGTTAACTTCTAAACAGCAGGTACAGTATCACTAAATAACAAATGCTATGACCTCGACTACAATTCTATGGGCAATGTGATGAGCTTGTAACACATGGAGCAATGAACAGTAAAACAAATACAAGGCATCCAGGGAGCTGGGAACCCAAACAATATTACAAGTCTGTTTCTAGGTCGCTTTGAGATTTTTGCGTTTATAGCTTTCGTTTTGACAATCAGGCTAATTGGAATGAAATTTAAGATGGATCCACTTCATGGGGATTTGTCCAAAACAATTGTGAAAGTAAGTAACTCAACTCAATGGATAAAAATGAACAGAAAATGCAACATTCTCCACTTGGCAGGAAGATTCCAAGGGTTGTACTGAATCCAAATTTTTGGTTTGCAGTTCTATGGGGTAAGCAACAACAATGGGACAGCAGAGTACGAACACTGATAAAGAAAGCAGGGTAGGGAAGGATGGAAGGAAGAATTTAAGGAAATTATAGGAGTGATAGTTGTGTTTCTAGAACAGCAGGATTAGGATTGCTGAGTAACAGAAGACGATTCCTAGAGTCAGAAGCTATGATTAAAAACCAGTCAAATAAAAAAAAGTGGCTGGGAAAACTGTTGCGACTTTATTGGATAAATCCTTTTTGTTGTAATCTCATAGGTGACAATTGCTTGCAGCCAGAAGAATAATTTAGGTGTAAATTTGCCACAGCCTCACAACATGTGATGACATAGAGGCTGGTAAACTTGATCTGATATGAACACAGCAAACTTTAACATTAAGGAAAAGGGCCAAGATTCAGACTAGTTCATGCCAGTATTCATTCCTCTTCTCTCCACAGGATTGTATGATGTTTTATGCAGAAAAAAATAATCTCTGCTGTCATATCCCTCTTTTCTAATCTGGTGATTTTGGTGAAAAAATACTTCTTCATTAGGCTGAAAAAGACCATTTCATTGCCCAAAATCTTACTTTCCATACAGTAAAAACCCCTTTACTTTCATCCCACCCCACGCCAAAAAAACAAAGAATTTACTTTAGTGGGTAGCTAAGAATATGAGGGATCTGTTTCATCCAATAAAGTCCAGGTTTTTTCCTTCTGTGAACAACAGTCTCATGGTAACCTCATTCAAAAGTGATGGTGTAGCAATGTGACAATAATAAGCTACGGGCAATAACTACTCCAAGAGACTGGAAGACCTTGATACTCCTTTGAAACGGAGAGGATTGACAAGCTCTTCTCTGATACATCCTGCAACCTCACAGGTGTCCCAGAAGGACTGCATGGATGTACCTGACAAGAGTATCTGACTCAAATTACTGGGAAACAGAAGCCTAAAGGTGCTCACATTTATGAATACTGCTTGACTGGACACCTTTTAAAAATTCCACCAATCTAGGTATTTCAATGCTTTTTCAAGCATTGCATTTTTAACAGAAATCATATGCAAAAAAGAATAAGTGCATATCATAAATAGCAGATTTCCTTTAAAATGTATGTTCTAAAAAGGGGAATAATTTAGTGATATAGGGAAAAAAAAGTCAATGACCAAACAATGACTTTAAAAGATGGTATGACTGGTTAAACAGAAGTGACTCTGCAAATTTAGTGGACTACAACCTCATACTGCTGTTTTCACCATGGCAAATGGAAGCAATAGAAGTATTTGGCTTGAGAAAGTGACAAGATTTTCCAAAATTTACACGTACTTTTTTTCCTTCCAGCTATAAGAATAATAAATATATATTTATACTAAATAATTATAAGCTCCTTGCCTGCCAGGGATTTGGAGAAGGTGGCATTTGAAGCATATTTTCTGTTAAGTTAAAACAAAATACATGTGAACAAAACAAAAAAGATCAGACTTCTTAAGCGCATGAAGACAAACATACATTACTCAGAAGTGAAATGACACAAACAAAAATCATAAAAGTAAGAACTAGATGGAAATGTTCCGTAGTGAACTGAGTTTCAGTATACTTACTGGAAAAAGATTTGGGAATTATTGCATGAAAGTCCCTAAAGCCTTCCGCCCCGTATGCAGCTGCAATAAAGAAGGCAAACAGGATGCTGGTTTGTGGTACTGCTAGCAGTAAATGTAAAAGAAGATGGCACTATTGCTATAAGATAAATACCTAGGAGAAAGACAAAACTATCATCACAGAAGCAACATAAGAAGTTTAGGATGAAGGAGGAACAGGAGAAGAACAGCTGGCAGGGGAATCCTGACTTGTCTAGAACAATTCCCATTTGTGAAAATGCCCTTTTCTTCCAAAGCAGCCAACAAGTTTTATCATGTTTTCTAGAAGCATAATGTGCTCTTGGGTATTCCCCTTGCTTGCGCATTAATTCCTGCCGCAGTCAAGAGGAAGTTTTGCTGATGTGTCTCAAAAGGGTCAATGCAGGCCCCTACAGCGCAGCTTCTTCAGAATTTGTTTTTTGCCAATATGCCCTCTTTCTGTGACAGAGATGTCTTCCTTACACATCCTTGTTTCTAGTCTCTGAAGTTATAAAAAGTGAAATTGAGTTGTTTTCTTCTCACACCTGCAGGTTTTATGCAATGGAAGAAGAGGGAATTCAGGTTTCCATATATATGTGTTTATTATTGCGTATATTGGCATATTTTTTGTTTGTATTTCTAAGGCTTGTCCTCACAATATATTTACAAAAAAACCAGTTGTACAAATATATTATACCCTGCATGTTATGAGTAGCCACATACAAATTACCATGCCATTGGGCACACTGGTACAGGTAATGTTGGAGTTCATTACTTGACATAAGCAATGACAGGGACATTGATCCAGTCAATCTTCACTAAAGCTCTCCACAGCTGTACTGCTCAATGAATGTCCCCGTGCAGACCAGGCTGAGTATCCAGGACGTGCATCCATTCGGCAGTGCAGCTTATGGCAGGGGCTCAGTTCAGGGGCAGAGTTCACTTTGCCAGTGAGAGCTGACATACAGTGAGGGCACCTGACTCACCCTGGGGTCCTCACAGAAATTTTATAGGTCTAATTAACAAACAAAATCTCTCCCTCTTCAAACTTAGTACTTCTTGCAAATCTGTGCTGTATGAGAACTAGTGAAAAGAGCCCCACTGATGCAGGAGACACAGCAGGAGACACAACAGGACACAGAAATCACTCCAGTGGAAATACTAATGACTTTTATTAAACCTGAATAATAAGGAAGGGAGGTTATACTTTCTTTTTTTTTTTCCATGGGGACTTATACTGGAAATAAAAAACATCAGTGTTTTCGACTTCTTTTGTGAGAGTGATTCTTGTCCCTCCCTTGTTATAGTGGAGAAATCACTTATGGAGCAACAACAATGTGAAAAACACCTGTAAACCGTATGTTTCATGTGCACCGATCAGGAATATACTCAGACTTTGTACAGGTTTCTGAAACAGTTACTCGATACAGTCTTTGTAGAAATAGTTTCTGTGCACATCTATATCTATGTACACACATATGCAGACATTAATTAGCTTTACAATAACTCATGGTAATAATTTCTCATTGACTCTTCTAACACCATTAAGAAATTACTCATTAATTAATTTACTTCAATTTAGTTGGAAGTGACCTTAAAAGGCTCTGGATTTTATTCCCTTTGTACACATTATTACAATTCAGGGGAGTTTCATACAAACCTTTTTTTTTAATGGAAGGCGTGTGGAGTTCTCTGGTGTCACTGAACTAACAGCTTTCCTCCACTCCATTTTACCTATCCAGAGTGTGGAAAAATTACCCAAAACCAGAGCACTGGCTGGGTCCCTTGTGCTCTCTGATGTTTACGGGAAATTTCACTTGGTATTTACTGAAGAGCATTTGAAATTAATGTTAAAACATCTGTTCAGTATTCTATGGCTAAAGGTGATTTACGCAAGTCTTAGGAAAAAAATAAATTGATATGTCAGAGGGGAGAGAGGTGATGATATAATTTATCACTGAAGAGCAGCGCTGCTGGCTCCGCATCAGACTTGGGCTGGGACAGTCAGGAAAGCAGGATGGTATGAGAGCAGACAGCATCACACTTCCCTGGAAGGAGCTGAGCAACATGGAGATGGAAGGGAGGCGTTTTGCAATGAGTGAAAGAGTTGATAGTGAGCAGAAAGGAGAAACCAAACAGACCTCCTGGGAAACTGGACGTAGAGGGTGGCTTTCGAAGGACAGAGAAATAGGCAGCTGGAAAAAAGATGCATGGGAACAATTAGTAATTTGTTTTCAATCCACTGCCAATTTACCTTCTCTTTTAGCTACAGGACTCCCTCCCAGTTGTAAAATCCTTTCAATTTTGTGAGACTTTGACAATGGCATAGGCTCAAGTGCCTGGGCCATAATTCCATTTGGAAGGGGGCATTCACCTCCCAAATCATATTCTTCTCCAATGGGATTTTTAAAGAAGTAAAAAGTCTAAGACCTGGTTATCAAAGGTCTTTAGAGAGTAACAGAGAAAGACAAATCACACTGGATCTTCTGAGGCATTTAAACAACAGAGTTCCCTCACTCCTTTTAACTTTTAATGGGATTTGACCTTTTATCCCAGTAAGTACTAAACTGTATCTTGTGGCATATACCTGCCTTTAAGAACTTATCCTTTAGACTTTCTTTGAAAATAACCCTGATAATGTGATTTTGTGTTCATGCAATGCCCTGCTTGTACTTTGTAGCCAAGAGCAGAGAAAGATCTCTCTTCAAGTTGCTGCAAATAGTTTGGGTGCATATAATTTTTTGTTTTCACGGCTCACTTGTTATTCCAAGACAAGCCAGAAGTTTTTTTTTTTTTTTTAATATTAGTTGATGCTTAAATGGTAGCTTTAAAATCCAAGAGTTCTCATGAAGACACCATAACTATTCAACCAGCAATCATATCTGACTGATTTGAACAGTGCATTATCACTGTAACGATGAGCAAAAAAAACTTTTAACACCATCCTTTCTAACAAATGATAGAAAATGTTGCTAAAAAGGCAGAATAAGATGAAAAAACCCCATTTATCAGGCTGAAATAAATCACCTCAGCATGCCAACATGTGTCAACAACTGCAGACAGGATCTCTTCTTGTTTACATAGGTACTTAGAAAACAGAATATTGTCAGCAATCCCACCTGTAATTTCTGATACAAGACAGAAAAGCTATTTTGTTACAGCATACCAAAATTTCAGCACTTGGCTATGAACTGAAATCCTTCCCCCTTTCCTTTTTACATCATGGTCATTTACTGTGGTGTCAGCTCTTGTTCTCATCCCACAAGAGCACTGGAGGTGGAGGATGCCATCCCCAGAAACGAAAGTTGTTTGTCCACAGAATAAAGGGGTCATTATTCACCAGCCAGACTTGACAACAAACAACAAAGACCAATTATTTAACTTAAATTATGTTTCCATTAATAGTATCTTTTGCTTATGAGCTTCTGAAGTGACAAGAAGAATTGTGTGGGTGTGAAAAATTACAACAGAAGGTCTGGGCAGAGGAACCATAATTAGTTATGCAATGCCTTCAGCCCTTCTTCAGTATAATTCAGATGACATAACAGAATACAGATGAGACTGACCAAACTAACTGGTTATTTAGCTCCAGAAAAAAACAGATGCACCCAAGTGCTCTTAAAAATCACTTTTTTGCTCTCTCATTTCTACATATAGCCCTGCATTGTCCAGTCAATCAAGCATTTGTAGTGTCTATGTGTGTAAAACACTGAAAGTTAGGGGGCATTTCTAAAGGGAAACAAAAATAAGAGAAGGAAGAGTAGTAGCAGGAACTGCTGGGACACACCTGCAGGTAGAGAGGCTGGTGCTGACGGATAAGGAGATCCTCCCTGCAGGGCCCATGCTGCTTCCTTTGACTCCAAGTGCCAATCAGCCCTTGGCAGCCAATTTCTTCCCTACTCTAATTTTGGCTTTCAATCAAATGGATATTATTTCAGAAACACAGGCATCCACAGATAAGCTATCTCCCATGGGACAACCGGTGTGAGGAGCTCCACCCATGTCATCAGCCACGACTGCTCCTTCTCCCTGCTGCTGTCTGGGGGAGGTGCCCACCCCGTGTGCCAGCACCAGCACCCGTCAGCATGCACGGCCAGTCCTCAGCAGAAAGGAGCAGGGAACTGTGCTTCACTGCATTGCAAAGCACATCAACATATTTTTTCTAGGGGCTGCAGTGAAATCAAACTGTACGGAATCAAACAAGTGAACAAAACAACCAACCATGTCCTCCCTAGGTACAAAAAGTGGCTTTTGCTCCATTGTGCATTTTCCCAGTAGCCTCCTGTTAGTTATCCACAGGAATTTTCCAAAGGACCAGTAAAGATGCACTGGTTAAAGACAGGTTCAAATAATGCCCTCAAATATACACTTGAAGATTTGTGCCTTTTATATACCTTTCTAAATTTGTGTTTCAGTAGGAAATGATCTGTAACCAAACCAAGGGGCTGGTCTAGTTCATATTTCTTCTCTTTGTTGTGACACTTCCTGGTACATTTTGTACTGCATTCAAGTTGTTTTTCCAAAGGACAGTTAACTACCTGGCTGCTTGATGTTCATCAACTGAACTACAAGTAAAACTAAGTTTTAAAGGCAAGAGAAAGAACACGGTCAGGAAATGCCATATGAAACCTGTTTCTCAAGTTCCACATGTATGTGTAATCCATGCTTCCTATATTGGAAATGCTCTGCATCTTTTACTGGCTGCATGATGGAAAAGCTAAGGGAACTGCTGCAGGTTTGCTTGTAACAGACTTTACTGACACTTCTCTGCTTTGAGAAATAAGCTGGGAACACTTTCAAACTGGACAGAAAGATTTGCTGACAAATGATGGTAAGAACAGCACTTTTCATCCTCAAATTTTTTTGTCTCTTCTGCTTTCACCAGAATTTTTTAGCATGGGCATTAATGGATGAGAGAGCTGTAAAAGGGCCCTTAGCAGGAAATTTTTAAAAAGCAAGGTAACCTTAAGTAACAATGCACAACAGTGAGGTAAAAACATTCTCAGCTCACACAGGTGTATCTGTGAATATACATGCTCATGTGCTGAGACTGGAACCTCTGAAGCTGCATTCTCCAAAAAGACTACAGGCACAATCTTTGTGGCTTACGCTCTTCCCCACACAGCAACAGTTATCCAAGAACAGCAGAGCCTCAGATATATGATATCCTAACATTTGTAAGGCATTTCCCTTCTCTAATCCTTCCACAAAGCATGCTTTAGTGAAAGTCATGGGCGTTAACCAGTCCTCAACTAACGCACCAAAATTCTAGCTAAAGGCAGTCGCACATGGCAGCTGGGAGAACATGAAGGGAGTATGCACCTGCAAAGATTGGTGTTTTGGAGAAGAGGAATGACTATACTGAGATTCAACAGGCAGATCAGAAGCTCTACAAAGATGGAAGAGACACCCAGGATTTCCATGAAGCCATGCTGTCATGGCTGGAAGTTGTCCTTACCTGGGAGTTACTGTGGGCATCCCTTAACAAGGCAAAGGGCTTAAAAAGTGCAGAAACACGATTAAAAACAGACACGGTGACCAGTTACATATAAATAAAGTGAACCGAAGTTAGAGGGGGAGTTTTCAGC
Organism: Melanocharis versteri; assembly: GCA_013397845.1. Lineage (NCBI taxonomy): Eukaryota > Metazoa > Chordata > Aves > Passeriformes > Melanocharitidae > Melanocharis > Melanocharis versteri. The sequence goes on from VZTG01003993.1 coordinate 1,347,693, forward strand.
TTGCTTGACCAAGAGAAAAGCCTGTGAAATCTGAACACGCACAGAGGGTATTGGTCAGGTACCAGCTGAAGGCAACAGTAGCTGCCTTGAAGAACAAAACTACCACTTGGGAGCAACGAAGCGCCCTTGGTTCTGTGGTTCAGGGAAAGGCGGGGAGATGAACTATTTTGTATATTGCTTCAGAGAACCCAAATTTGCCTTGCCCTGAATGCAAAGTTAGTCCTTCTCTGCAAACCTTCCCCTTTTCTTGTGCCAGCTCAGTGAGCTGCTCGCACATCCTTACTTTTGTGCCTGGAGTGGCATAGAGCTACCCTGGCTCAGAGTCAGGCCCTTGCAAGTCCATCCATGTTAATAAGTTCCATGCACGTTAACAACTAACGTGCTGTGCCTTCACTATCAGTGAACGGACACAGGGACTTTTCCAGGGACCATTCAGCTACCATGATGATGTCTTGAGCAACATTTTACGCAAATGTACATGGTTCCCCATAGCTGTCAAAGGGTCAGTAGATCTAAAATTAGACCAAGCAGCTGTGTTTAGGTTTGGGGAGGTGCCTTTGGGTGTTGTGCCAAAGCTGTGCACTGTCAATGTCCCCTTTTGAGAAGAGGTCAGAGGATGAAATGGAGAGGAACCCAGCCATTTCAGCACTTGGGAGGGAACACACTATGAAAATTTTATTATCTTGCCTACTCTAAAAAAAATTGCTGAGAAGAGTCTTCTGTGTCCCCCTCATCTGACACAGGGGAAAAAAACCCCAGGGATACTGAAAGTTTATTTTAGACTAAAGTAAACCCAATGTAGTCATCACTTTATAAGTGATAAAGTCAATGTACTCTCTCAGGACTGTGCAAAGAAGTTGATGCTGAGTTACAAAGCCTCCTTCAGGTCTGTTAACCCTGAGTGCCCAGTTATTTTTCCAGATGGTATTGAAGATTGTTCTTTTTGGGTTGCAGAAATATTATGAGAAAGTTCTGCAATCTAAATTGCTGTTTACTTGATTAGCATGTGCTCAACATTCCAGTGAAAGGAAATCCTAACCTACATCTTCCAGGGAAGAGACAAAAATTGTTCTACGGGAATCTCAAAGAAATTCTCTGAATATGTACATACCTGATAGCTCCTGAGGAGAAGAATGTCAGGACAAAATCAATTCTTTCCCACTGTGTATCACAGACAGTGCTTTGCTACAGGGACCTGTATTCGCCTTCTGGCAATCAGTCCTCTGTTTTGAAATGGCAAGAAACCCCATATGATGCTGACAGACTCTAAAGCACTCAGAGATCTGGATCATTCTGCAAGTCTACAAATTCTGTTTAGTACACACTTTTAAGAGACTTCTTGTCTTTCCTCACTACTTGACCATTTTTCATGCTTGCAGTTTTCTTGCTTTTACCTCAGGAAAAACAAGCACACTTTCCCTTTCCTGAACAGAGTCCATCCTTAACCATATTGGTTCCATGACAAGTCATCTCTGACATTGGATGCCTCTTCTGTGAGGCATCTAACAATCGCAAGGTTGAATACTGGTTTTTTGGGTCTTTGAGCACAGTGCTAAGAGAAAAAACCTAGATTTCACTAGCTTTCTGCAAAAGCTGAAGGAGAGAATATTTTAAAAAAGATCAGTTTCTCAGAAAAATACATCAGAAGTTAAGACTAAAGAATTTTATATATAAAATATATTACAGCATCTTACCTGAACTTCCTAACTCTGATCTGCAATCACACCTCAGCTGTGATTTGGAACTACTGAATTTTGGAGTCCCTATTCCTGTCCTGAAGTATGTCTCCAAAACCAGAAAGTAACTATGCTGCAGAGTTGAAGATTAGCTGAGTTTCTGGTGCAGGTATCACCATGCCTCCAGAAGAGAGACGCATTCCACTCAGGTGCAGCTCCCTCAAACTCTGAACAATTCTTCAGCAATATCTAAGACTGGTTAGTGTAAAAGGTGTTTTAAAATTATTTTACCTCTCCGTTGAATCAGTAATCTGACATTTGAAACTCACTGGAAACACAGTCAAGATCACAATCTTCAGACAGTCACAATCATCATGCTGGGTATCTCACATCAAAAGGCAACCATTTTCTTAACTTGGATAGATCAAAAAAGCATCCAACCAACACATTGCTGGCAGAGCTTCAAGGGACAAGTCTTTAAAAAATAGTAGTTTTTAGATTGAATAGTCTCCAACAGCATCACTCAAATAAATTGTCACAAGGAGCCCAAAACTGACTATTATGAACATCAGAAACTTATATAATTCAGACCACAGAAATCATCCCATCAAAGCCTTTATTTCTGGATGAGGTATAGAACAGAATAATCAAATATGGTCTAACTAGTGTTCAAACACTCTTCCACTCATTTCAATATGCCTACTGATTACTTTAACATTTGTCTATCAACAAAGGATTTTTACAAAAGCAACTAATGCTTTGAGGCACCCCAACTTCAGATACTAATGAAATTAGTTTATTGGAAAACAGATCACCCTGGAAAATGCTGATCCCCTAAGAAATCAGACCACTGTCTCAAGCTCCGTATCTGAATCTTGGGCACCCAGTCATCTCAGAGGCTTCCTCTGTTTAGAATGCATGTGCAGGCAGGCATTTGTTACCTCCTCACAAACTCTGTTTGATATAACCTATAAGTTGATCAGTAGAGCAGTAGCTAACAAAAAGGACATGTATGGGCATAGTCTGATTTCAAATTTCAGAGATGGTTCAGCTATTGCTTTCCATCTGCAGCAGAGGGAGACTATGAAATACTTTGTCCACTGCAGCACCCCACAGACTGGAAGTAACTGTGTGGCAGTGGAGAACAATTTTGAAGTATCAAAATTACTTGGGAGCTTAAAGCTCTTTGACTTCTAGTTATATTCAGATTTATAAGACAACCTGAGCTTCCCATGGTGGGGGGCTGGAAGGAGTGGTGAAACAGTAAACCCACGCTGAGAATGCTGTGGAACTTGAGTCCAATTGAAGCCATAGCTGAGAAGCTATTACAGCTTCCCCCTTGTTCCCCTGGCTTAACAGGAAACCTTTACCTACTGTTCCTCTAACTCCTTCCACAAAGAACAGTCTGGACATATTACCCATTTCCTCCCTACCCACAGCTGTTTATCTCCTTAGCATCTGTCATGGCCTAGACATTTGGATCAACTCCTACACCAGTTGCTATGATGTAATTTTAAATCACTCAAGTTGGAAGGTTTCTAGGAGACCACGGACATCAAAAAGAAAGAGGAGAGGAGAGGAGAGGAGAGGAGAGAAGAGAAGAGAAGAGAAGAGAAGAGAAGAGAAGAGAAGAGAAGAGAAGAGAAGAGAAGAGAAGAGAAGAGAAGAGAAGAGAAGAGAAGAGTGCCTCTAATTAATGGGTGCCCTAGGAAGCAGCTGGAGCAAATCCTTGGGAATGAGTTTTTCCAGCTGCCTGATATGTCAAGAGAGCTACAGCATCTCATTTTCAACCACATTATCTTCCAAAGGTTTACTTTACATACAGACATGGGCCCTAAGAATAGTTTTTCTTTTGAGGTTCTGCTATTTATTTGTTTGTTCGTTGTTTTAAAAGGACAATTTCATGAACTGTGCACGATACAGGTCCAGATCTCTGCTCTGCTTTCACATCTCTACAGGCAAGTTCAAAAACACATCACGGCTATATCTCTTCTGCTGCAGCAGTACTGTGGGAGGCCCCTACACTGGTACTGCCCACATCTCTCCTTTGCATTCAAGGCCATAGTGATGGTTCCATTTGGGATTATCTTTAACTACATGGAAAGCTATTATCTCAAATTACCAAGCCGGAAACTTTCTGACTTTTTGTCATTTCTCTTCTTTTTTTATAAATCTCTCCCTTCTGTCACTCAGCTACCCACTCCAGCCTCTCCACTCTGATCTGCTTCTGTGCATTCCTGGAGGTGAAACAAAAGAGCTGCAGCTGTGACACTGCAGTTTGTGTGTCACATTGTAACATTTCCACATCCTCCTCACTCTGTTATAAAAGTACTCTAAGAGGAAGAAAGGCAAATAATGAAATATAGGAAAGCAGGAAAAGAGGAAGCAGCCAAGAGACAGCAGCCCAACCGAAATGCTAAGAATTATGGAGAAGTGACAGAAAGGGAAGCATAGACCAGGAATTACACTTAGTGGCTTAGCAGAAAAAAAAATTAAAATTAACAAAAAATAGAGAGATTTAGCCCTTTTTGCCTCTCCAGTAATAGTCCAGATTACTATTCCTCTCTGACTTTCACCCACCTGACATTTATTCCCCACCTACTTTAAGACAGGCACCAAACAGTGCTGCTCTGTGTGCAGCTGGACTCCTCCAAACCTGAACTAACCACCTTACCTTCGTACCAAAGGCACAATTAGGCAATGGTCTTTTTTGCTGAAGGCAGCCGTGGGGGACAGAGTGATGGAAGAGTACAGAAGGAAATTGGCTAAAGCAGAGTAGGGATTGCCTAACTGGGCAATCCTGCCTGGCTGGCAGCGGATGGAGCAGACAACTTAGGAAGTCCTTCCACTGAGATCATGTGTCCCACTTGTTCAGAATGAAACTTGGCTGGCGCAGAAAGCGTTTGAGATTCACATGAAGAATTTTCTCTTCTTCATTTCCAGGCAAAATAGATACAAAACAGAACATGGACTTCTTTAAGAACAGAGTGGGAACACCAGCTTTTTACACTCTTCCATTTCTTGGGGACTTTTCAGCAAGAATTTGTCTGATAAGGAGCTAAGCAGAAACCAAAAATGTGAGAAATGACCCTCTATAAATATCACAACACTGACAGTTATGCATAATTTTTGAGTCAAGCTCCAGTTTTTGTCTTATCTGGTGGCTAACTGAATTTTGTAGTTTCTCAGGAAGATAGTGGTGAAAATCCTGTACGTAAATGAAGACAGGAGTGTTACAAAAGGTGTACTGTGGTATATTTATTTGTTCATCACTGCATGAAAGCTACCTTGTTGGAAGAACTGTCAAAACCATTTGTGGCTATTCCCCACAAAAGAGGCTGACAGGAGATGATAAGAAATGGGTTTTAGCAAGGCTTCACTTTCTTTGAAATACTCTCGCACAGAGAATATCAGCAGGTTCAGCTCTTCTCCCTACCATTTATCTGTAAATCAGAAAATATCCTCTGGGCCGCTTGAGCAGTGTTTAGTTCTTCAGCTAAAGTTGCTGTAATTTGGGACATGTGGGACTTCCTGCCTGCATAGGAGTTAGCACTATCCTCCAGTGAATGGCAACAGTCCCTGAGATGGAGTTACTGTTGGAGACCTGCACTGCATGTCCCATCCTGCAGCTTCGACTGCTCTCCCAGTTCCCTACAGGTACAGCACCAGTACCTCTAGCCTACAAGGGCAGAATTTACACAGTGCATTACTCTTGTAGGGCTGGCAGTGACCAAGTTGTGCAATACCCAGTACATTTATGTGAGAGGAACTATGACCATTGTGAAGGTTTTGCCTAGCTTGTCATATCCTACCTACTACACAGATGGGCTTCTGTTTATTTCAGATTCGAGTGGCATGAACTGCCTTCTTCTGACTTTACTAGTCCTGGTCTGGTTTTCACTTCAATGGAGCCCCTCTTGATGTAGTTCAGCATTTCCAAGGACGTAAATAGTCATGCAGCAGTTCAAGAAAGAATGTTTTGTTAAATGAGCATGGTAAGAGAGAACTTAGATATGGATGTTCTCCACGGGAAATGGATATAATTTTTCTATTTGAATTTGGATGAGAAACGTAAAGCAAAAGGGGCAGAAATAGAATCATTTTTCTGCCAATCCAGTGAATATGTTACTTACTGTTAAATTAGGACAGTTGGAAACAGCGAAGCATGGGCTCCACTGCAACCCTAGCCACAGGGTAAGGCACAAGCAGTCTGGTTAAGGAACAATACCACAGGGGGATTTTTATGCTGATGTAAACTTGGAAAAAAGAGGACATTAAATAGCAATAGAAATGGGTAATACTTGATCCAGAACTATTCTCAGTTTCTCACCAATTATTAATAGTACTTATTCTCTAATAATTCTCATTCTCACACTCAGTGTCCTACTGCTTCAGCCTACAGACAATTTGATAACAAACAACATTTTACAGCCTGAAAGGGAGGCAAGGCATTGGATGCAGACTGAGGAAATCTAGGTTTAATTCCTAGCTTAGCCACAGACTTCCTGTGTGGCCATGGGAAAGGCGTTGAATCCATCATGTGCCCTTACTTCCCTATCTGCATATTTTTCAATTCTTTTTAAATGGGGATAAGACTTTTTTTTTTTTTTTNATGGGGGATTCAAAAGCCATTTTGCTGCTTAGAGTGATTCCTATATTGATACGTGCCTCTCAAGTGTCCTAATGCATAAAGTTGAAATCTGGCCATGCACTGGTCACCCTCCTGGTATGTGTTCCACAGAAGAAGACTGGGGACCACGAAGGAGGCAGAAGTTGTAGCTCCAAAAGATTGTATTACTTAGGTATTTGTGAAAATGCTACTCATAGTCTGTGATGCATCCTACAGAATTATACAAAGGTAGAATTACTGTCCAGTCTAATAAACCTTGGTTACACCCATAAAATACTGGATATCAAATGCTTGGAGCCCTCAGCCAGCTCTCCCTTATCCAGGATTGTTCTAGGTGAAAAAGTAAACTTTTTCTTCCTCAGACTGATGCAGAAGCAGGAAAGAAATTTTATTTTTCCTCAGCTGAGCTTTTCCCATGCTATCACTCTGTTCCAAGAGGGATGTAGAAGTCCCAAAGGCAACTACCTCAAAGAAAAAAAGAAGCGTAAGCTGCTCAATAGCCAAAGTAGTTTTTAATTATCCTCCACACTGAAGGCAGCATGGCAAAAGTAATCAGTGGTCTGACAAAGGAGAGAAAAGAGGGGCTCAGCCTGTACCTCTGGTGCAGGAAATGACCTAAAACTGAAAATTGTGTCATCTCCAATTCAGCTGCGTAGTGCTTCTCATACACATTCAGTTATGAGGTGTGAAATCTCACTCCAAAACCAAATTGCTAGAGTATTTTTTCTTAAATGCAAAAGATCTTCAGAAACATCTCAGCATAAAGAAAAAGGCTGGACCAGAGGATTTGATATCCTGAAATTTGGGCCTATGTCCCTACTTTATCCTCAGCTGCCTAGCCTCCCTAGACCAGCCTCATTCACTTCTGTCACACCAGCACTAGGCTGAAATTTCACTCACTGCACTGGTACAACCCAGGATTTCTGCCTTTCCAAATCAGGCACAGAGCTCAGAATCAGCTCTCCCCCTTGTCCAGAAGTCCAAGTGATACAGTAGATTGCTCCTCTGTACTAAGACCTAGACTAATTAGAAGTCAGGAAACGAATTATTTCCTGATTCCCCAAGTGATCTAATAATTCATTGACAATATTTATTTTATTCCCTCATGTACGATCACCAAATCCTTAATTTATTTACTTTTACCTGCTTTATATTTTTAAATCTTACTTTTCAAGCTAAAGAGATGTGGTTTAAAACAAAGTTGAGTACTTTGAACCAAACCAATCCCACTGCATCCTGAAAAAACACACAAGACTGTTTTGCTGCATCTGTTAGAAAAACAAATTTGCTCTCTGGTCTCCAGAATACTGTATATGGTTTAGATTCCACAACACAATTGATTATATTTCATTCTGCCCTACCTTACACTTACCTTGGCTAGGACTTGTAAAGCTTAATTAATCAATTATGTATATATATAGCCTTAATTAGACTGTAAAGTCTTTGTGGTGTTCTGTTGGTGTTTGTGCAGCGTTTAGAGTAAGAGAGGTTCTTTTCCAGGAACCTTGTGCCTCAACATAAAATCAGAGACAAAAAAAGTCCCAAAGAAACAATTGGAAAAAAAATGGCTGTAGAAAAACCCAAAGTTTAATTCACTCCCTTTCTCAGTTTCTCAGTCTTACACCAACAGCAAGAGCTAAAATGGACAGAGGACACACAATTACATGCAATTAGAACAAGATCTGTGCTGTGAAAAATGCTGCAGGTATTCAGAGGGTGATCAAAACTTGGTCTCCTGTGAGGGTTAATGATCTATTTAGACTATCATTGTTGGCATTTCCTGCCATCTCAGCATTTATGGAATATTTGAAAGTGTCTAGCAGGCAAAGTTTCTGTCAAACTTCCTCTCTCTTCCCAGTCGCGTGCCCTAGCCAGCATAAATGCCTTTTACTTGGAAGAATCCTTTTAAAAGCATCTGCCCAGTTTATGTTTAAAGTGCTTTACAAATATTCCAAAGGAAAAGACATTGCATTGCATTTTCACCAAATATGATGGATTCTCAGGGTAGAAACACACGAATGTGTGTCCTAACGTGCCATAACATATTAGGAAATCTTCTTTCCCATGAACTACCAAGTTGCAGCTCCTTGTTGCTACCAAGCCAGAGAGAGTGCATCAGCAGTGCCCAACCCAGGATTCATAATGCACCTAAATTTCATACTAACACCCAGACAGTGCGGTGGGACTAAGTGTGAGGCAAATGGAAAGCATGAAAAACCTTCCTCATTAAAATGCAAAACAGTTCTACAGAAGTTGCTACTTCTTATTAGCTAAGATAAACTTTGATATTTGCCATGGCTGTGCTGCACTGTGGAGTATAGTGAGGTCAAAAAGGAAGCGAAATCTTGCTAACTTCACCACCTACAAACACATACACCCAGAAATCCAGCTGGGGATATTTGTCATACAGGCTGAGCCAGGTCATGGCCAGGCAGGTCTGTCAGAGGCTGCAGAAAGTATGCAGACTTGGTTTTCAGAAAATCAACCTTTACCTGGTAAACCGGTCAGCAACCGGAGACAAAAATCTGAGACTGATGAATGATGCTTTGTTCATTTAGAAGAGAGAAAGTCAAGTTTGAGTTTGAAGTGACTTGTCCAACACAAAAAGACAAAATTGTAATGGCTGATTATTTCTGAGAACATAAGACACTCAAATCCTGGTAATCCCAATATTCTACTTGAAGGCCTTTGGACTCTTGGAAACTGTTAGTCATCAGGATTGTCACTTGCATTAGAGTGGTTCTAAGAGCTCTCCTTGCCACCAGGACAAATGAAACACGGCTCATCCACAGCTTCAAATTCCTTTACCTCAAAGGCACCATGGAGTTCCAGGAAATCTGATGTGAATCACAGGCTCACACCTTCAGGGTAAGGTGCTTCTCAAGCGTTTGAAGAAGAGAACGTTAAAAGTTTCATTTTCTATTGTCATCTGTTTTATCAAATGAATGTGCAGTGCCTGTCAGTAGTGCAGGATGGTGGCATGCTGCAGCAAATCTTCCCAGCAAGTCTGCTGAAACTAGCTTCTGCTGATGCAAATGTGCTATTTGCTAGAGCTGCCCATGGCTATCTGATTAACTCCCATCCTATGCCTGAACGTGAAAAACACAACCCGCAGCCCAGAATGTGAGGATCACTGTGTTCTCAGGAAGTAGGCAACTATTTGTGCTCTATCTCACTGAGGGCAAAAAAGAGGGGTGAAAAAACCACCATTGCACAGAAAACATGAGTTCTCACACAGGAAGGCAGGGAACTGAATTGTGCTCAACTAGCCTGGTCTTTGTGAGGAGTTATATTTTGAACTTACCTGAAGCTACCCAAGATGTGCATAAGGAGATTCCCTGAATATAAATTGCTTTCTGGGACAGAAGGGCAGAGGGGTCCATCACTACCTCTATTACCATGGTACTTTTAACTGTGCTTTTGTATTCGTTAGCTCAGTTAGCTACTGAAATATCTCTAAGCAACTTATCGACTTGGGCATGCATAAGCTTTTAGTGGAAAGCTGCATCTCAAATGAGAGATACAAGATATTATATCTGCATTTTCCATTAGATTATTTCCATGTTTCGCCCATCTCTCCCTCTGCTGTAAGTATCATATGTCCCCCCAAGCTTCACTATGCAATCCTCAATTTGGCATAGGACTGTAAAAGAATCTTCTGGAGAAAAACATTTCATGAATGTTGCCCTGTCTCTCCATTACAGACCTTACTTATTTAATACCGCAAGGAATTAAGTTAATAGAACACCTGAATGCAAGGAGGAATAGCACTGAGCTGCAGGGGAGAATCCTGAGGACCCATGTACCTCTCACTGCTGAGCCAGTAGCGGCAGGTAGGAGAGCCTCTTCAGGCAAAGAACGCTGGCAGGAAGACTTGGGGGCGTGTGTGTTTCTCTCTCTTCTTTCCCCATCTCCCTCTATCTTCATGAACTCCTTGAGGGTCCATCTAGTACCATGACCTTCACAGCTGCCTTGGCCCAGCAGCTTTACGCAGACTACAAAAGCCACAACGGGTACAAGGGGGTCTTCCTCAGCTGTTGCCCACTTCCCAAATGGAATTTACAGTTAGGTTTCTTATAGGGATACACACAAGCTAGCAGGAACTAACCTTTTCCTCTTTTAGGTTTGAAAAAAATATTTTTATGGCATGTGTTTATGTTGCAGAGTATATGTTTGCTTGGTCTTAAGAAGAAGGAAAAGCTCAGCTTTCAAGATAAACATTCTTTTGCATATGTGAACTTTTTTTACTGAGACATAAATGTAGAGGAACTTGGTTTTGCAGGCATATAATTTTGTGTGCTGACAGACACATATTTTTATGTACATATGTGTATGTGTGTACATATAAACATGCAAAGGGGAGAATATGGAATAAATGGCTCCTGGTGGCTAGATAATACATTGCCATTTCAAATTTCAAAGGGAGTATTAAAGAGAACAAATGAATTATAAAAAGCTTTAGAAATGAAAAACATATCTGCACTGTCTTCTAAACACCAAGGGCTGTATTGTGCATTGTATAAATCAGTCTCTTTCTTTGAAAACAGGAAAGAGCTTATTATTAATGCTTATACTGTACAGCAAATGTACAGACTCATTAATGTGTAATTACAGAATAAACAATATCAGACTTTTCTAGTCTGTTTTGCAAGGAGAAGAAGAATTCCACTTAGCACCACAATAAGCCCATTACAGGATACCAATTTTACTAGGATCTACTAGCAATGTGGTGGCAAGATTAAACAAATGTGATACTACAACAGAGGTAATGCCTCATTACCATTATTCCTCTCTCATATGTTTCATGTGTTGGGCTTCAAAGCCACTGAAGCCTTTTGAGAGCACAATTATCATTTCTCATTTTTACTTCTACTTGCCATTATGTGGACAAACGGGCAGAAAACTCAACCCCTCCCCAGAAAAGCCTAGTTCCCATTTGACCTCTAGACAAATTGTTGTAGATACACAGCAGACAAAGCTCCAGTGACCACGCTGGCCATCGGGACTTCCCCATCTCCCCTCCAACGTCCAGCCACAGGATATGCCAGTTACAAAATTAGTTGGATTTTGAGAGGAAAAAGGACAAACATTGACTCAGAAAGGAAGGTGCCATATCAGTGCGGATGGGATGTTCTCTTGCTCATGGCTTCAGACTGGGAAAATGGGGAGGAGTGCTCTGCTTTGGAAAGACAGAGACATTCACAGCCTGAATTGTTAAAAGCAGCCAGCTGGAGGTCAGGGTACAGATGGATCATGCACAATTTGACACCTCCTTCAGTCACATAGGTGTTTTCACTTTGCAAACCTGGGCACAAAACCCAAGCAGTGAGTCCCACCCCACAATAAGGCAAACATATTTTTCATAGCGAACTCTGTAGGTGCATGTGTTGTCTTCCCCTGAAAATAAATTTTGGGAAGAACTGGAAAGATGTACCTGAAATGCAGATACAGCATGAGGGGTGCAGAGACAGCAGTGTTTCCCAGCTGGCAGTCCCCATTTTGGTGCTAATGAAACCATCCCACTTCAACGCCAACCACTGCTACCACTTCCGAGCATTGCAACATATATTCACAGCAGGAAAAAACAGGCTCCATAACTTGGCCCATATAATGATGAGGTACACAGTACTGTGAATGAGAAGGGATGGATCTCCCTCCAAAAAAACCCCTAGGCCACTATTAAAAATCAGAACACAAAACTCTTAGCTTAGGCAAAAAACCCCAAAACTCAAAACCACCAAAGATTTGGGAAGTTCAAATCCATAGCAGGGATGTTGGCTGATCACAGCTTCTTACAAATACAGGATGCTTTTAAATGATGAAATATGGAGAATGAATATTTCCTCTTCCATTAATTGCAACACAAGCTGAAAGTGCGGCCAACTTTAGCTTAAACCCACCTTTTCATTGCATTAAACATTTCTGTTGTTACTTAATCAGCAGGGGAGGGCAAAATCATGTGCAGATACTCTCTGTTATATGAAGGAATTAGCAATTCATTCTAAAAAATCTCAATTATTATTTATTTTTTAAGGAAGCGTTAGGGAACAAGTGAGTTTCTCACATTGTTCCATAAAATAATCTAGAGGTTACTGAAAACTCTGGTAAGAGCCACTTCCTCAGAAGTAACATTTCCAGGGTAAAAAAAATGGTTCATGTGAAAGTTCTCCTTACTCTTCAGTTTGTTCTCTTTTTTTTTTCCCTCCTTTTTTTTTTTTTTTTTTTTTGGTCTTTAAACTCTGATATGTGGCTTGGAAGAGTGGAAGTTAATTCATGCTGTCATATTTCTCCACTTTTGCTACATTTATTACACTTCTCAAGCTAGATAATTTTGGACTACCTTTGGGGGAGGAGAAACAAGGGAAATGGAATATGAAAAACAAAGAGCAAAACACGTGTCTTAATATTTCTTTTTGGATCAGGCCTGTTTTGGTAGGAAATTGAGAATAATTCTGTCCTTGCTCTGCCTTTTTGTTTTTTTTGCAATCCTTCAATCAGGTTCTTGGTCCAATTTTTAGGTGTGGATTTTCACATGTTAGGATTGAAATCTCATTTGCATCAATAGAGTACTAGTTACTCACTTCCAAAAATCCTGTTTGGTGCCTGTGGTGTCAGTATGGCTAATGGTGAAATGACAGATTAGATACCTTCTTGGGATCTCTTTTTATGCAGGTAACTTAGACCCCTAAATGTTTCTGAGAAACGTAACCTTAAACTGCAATACAAGAACTGGGCATTATTCCTAACTTCAAAATGTGTAAAAAACCAAAGGAAGAAGCACAAACCAGGGCTAATTTACTAGGAATTATGTTCCTGCATGTGCACCTTTATAACACAGAATCCACCTATGGCTGAGGGAGGAAGCAAGGGAGGGAGGGAGGGAGGGAGCAGCAGGATGTCTCGTACTGCAGGCTGAGGTCTAGCCTGCTTTTGGGACGCTGCTCTGCTCACTTGCTGGTTCAGCAAGGCAGCTGGATGAGGCGTGACAGTTTCCAATAAGCTGTCTCTGGAAGCCAAAATCCTGGGATGCTAGCTGATCCACCTTCACAAGTTAACAGCTTGTTGCAGTCCCACATCTTCACCATAAACGACCTGCTGAGGGCAAGCCTGCACTGGTGGCTATGTCATACCTACCTACTGCCTGCCAGGCAAAGCTTTTTCCTGAGAGACCATCTGAGGCTTCAAGAAACCTCACATAGTGAGCTCAAAGGAAAAGATTTGGGGACAAACCTCTGTCCTGCTGCAAGGAGTGGTGCTCACTCCTGGCTTTAGGACTACAGCTCCAAAAAGGAGCTCTTCCATCCCCTCTCTTTATCACAAAGGGCTTATTCTACCCTGGGGAAAACTGTGGAGGCATGGCCACTCTGCAGATCCTTCCTTGCAAATCTCAAATGTGGTGGATGCAGCCACAGTGACACTGTGTTTGCACATTTTACTGTGGGACAGAGCCTGGGAAGTTCGCATCTCAGGGGAGAGCATTGCTGCAGGTCCTCTGCAGCCAGAAACCATCTCTTCCCAGGGAGGCACCATAGCAGGAGTTGAAATTACAGAAATGTGAGGAGTGGCTGAACAAAACCAAAAGAGCAGCTGGCTCTGAAACAGCGCCTCTGTAGAGGCAAGTGGTCCCTGCATTGTGCCTCAGTCCAGCAGTTAAGTTTTCTTTAAGGCTGCAGTCCTGAAGAGCAATCGGGGTGAAAGAGAACTTGCTCAAGGTAAAAAGCAAGCCTACAACAAAGAGCAAGCAAGAATTAACACAGAACAGAGGGGTGGCTGGTGTTGGGAGGCCAATCCAACCTTTTGATGAAGAATCATTCCCTCAAAATAACCCTGAATTTTAGCAAGCTGCAGTTACAGATGTCCTCCCCAGCTTAAAACATGCCCATCTTCCAGCCAGAGCCTGGTGTTTCTGAGTTGAGCTGCAGCCACTGCTGAGATCCTGCTAGATAAATTTAACTCCCGAGCTAGAATGGGCCTTATCTCTGAGGCACATCTCTTCTGCTCAGATAAAGAGAACTTCCTCTCACTACAGTTTAGATCAGCAGACTCCATCTCTGTACCTAAAGCCACACAGCCAAACACACTGCATCTCTCCAATTCAAGCAATGCTTGCCACTCTCCAACACTGAAGAAACAAAACTTGCACAGTTCCCAGGCTTTTCCTGACTTTTGTGCCGATGTTCTCTTCTGAAAACACGGCTTTACCCAGCAGGTGCTCATGAAATAGGCTGCAGCTCCACAAGCTACACAGCTCTGAAGAAATAAGAGAAAAAAACCCCATAGCTTCAGCACCTCCTGCAATATCATGTTGCTACACAGCGACAATACAAATCATACTGCTGTCATACTTCTGAATAAAATAATTCCTCACAAAACTAAATAGAAACCACTAGAAAAGTACAACTCTTTTTTAGGATCAGTTCTGTTCTCAAGGATTTGATTTTGTCATGTGTTATGGTTGCATCAGAGGTCAGATTTTTACATGCCTGATCTGGCTTTGCACGGGTTGAGAGAACTGTGCTAATAATGCAGCACAGCCTACGCTGAGGCTGTGGCAGCTCTGTTTTCCAGGCTGGGTCACCCTTACTTCCACAAATTTCTTGCAAGTTTGTTCTGAAAATGTTCACCCTCCATTACTTGCAGCAAGCATTTTTAGACTTGATAGAGGAATTCACCTTCAGTAATAGCATTGTCTTCCATTTGCCTTCATGTATATTTTTCTAAGTCCTAAGTCATTATAGGTCAGAGCTTGTCTCTGGCACAACAGGAAAATCCCAATGGCCCCATATACCTGAGTCTTCTGCACCTCACTCTAGCACACTGTTTCACACTAAGCTCATGCAAAACATACCTTTGAAGGCTGGAATATAACATATATCCTGTATGGCGTATTTAAGGGCACTCATGAAATTTGTCACATGCCTTCTCCAACTAAACCACTCCCATCCTCCGCTATACAAATCCCTGTAAGAGTTTTGCAGACAAAATGAAAATAATCCTGACAAAAATATCTCCTGCATTCTTCTTAAAAAAATGTAAGTCATACTGGCAGGCTCTCAGAGCATACAGTACCAGTCCATACTGGGGAATGTTACTTTGGGGTTAGATATAGGGGCTTCAGACCAAACAAGAGGGAGATTCCTGACTTCCCTATTTTTAAAAGTTCCTAAAATATTTCAGCTTCAAGTTTTTCAATTCCTTCAGAAGCCTCCTCAGTTGGACTTTCAAGCCTTGTTTCACTATGGAGGGTTAAAGACTATTTTCAAAGCTCCCCAAACCATCTCGAAACAAATTTTCTCTCTGCTCCTATGAGGGCTACATCAGGCAAGACAGCAATTATCACTAATTATTTACAAAGGCTTATCAGCTTCTACACACTTCCACACCTCTGACCAGCAGAGATGTCCATCTGAAACCTATGCAAGTAAAACATATTACACAGCCCTCTAGGTTACTTTAGGTCTTGGAATTTGGTTCTCTGAACGTCCAGGCACACACATGCCCCTCTTTATTATTCATACACAAGACACCTCCCTCTTAGCCACTGAGCACCCACAAGGAGGAGTGTGGAAAGATGTTTAACTCCAGCAGTCTTTTTCCTCAGCCCCCTTCCCTGCCCAGCAGAATTACCAGGGCAGCAGTGAGCTGGACCTGTCTGAAACACAGGACCAATTTCGCAAGCTGGGGTGGGGCACTTCCCCTTTTGTCTTCCCTCACTTTTCCTCTCCGTCTGCAGCCTTTCCACACTTTTGCTCTGTCTCCACCCAGCTGTGTGTGAGTTGCAGTAGATTTATGTAATGGCAATGGTTGTGGTTGCCTGGTGGCCCCTCAGCAATGCTTGTGTCCATGCCCTCAAATGGTTGAGTGCCTTTTAAGGAAATAAAACATCAAAGCTGCTCAGAGAGGGGACAATTGCCTGCATCAGTAAGTAGCTCCTCATGCAGGTTACGACCTCTGAATGCCCATGGCTGGGAAGGAAGACCTCGGGGCGTGAAAGCAATCCTGGGGTCCCAGTGATGCCAGGCACTGAAGCCTGCAGTTACACAGGCTTCTGCTTCAATAACTGAGTTGTGGGAGGGACGTAACATCATCACTTGGTATTTCCCACTGGGAGAGAAAAATGTCAAAAAAACGTACTCCTATTAATGTCTCTTCCCATACTTATTTATTTTAAACAAACAGACTTTATAATTCCATATGAATCTTGCCTGTCTTCTACTGATGTCTAAGATCACTCTGACTTTGGTTACTTTGGGTATGCTCTGTCAATTGTACGACAGTTTCAACCCAATTTTGTGAGATGAATTCTCCCCACTTCTTAAAAAGAAGATCTCTATACATTATTTATTCCAGGTCCAGACGGTCATCTGCGACTACAGTGGTAACATTTCACTTCTGTCTTTGAAGTTTCTGGTCATCTGCAGCACCAGACAGCTGTCTGTGCAGAAATGGTGAGCCCACAGCCTCTTTCTGAGGCCACTAACACCATGAGATGGCTTTTTTTACCCAGCGATGGCCAGCTATGGAATGGGCAGTTATGGATAAAGGAAGGCACTGCCTACCTTTCTAGACAAATTCTACCACTGCAGCAAATGGCTCTTTCTCCGTGAAGTAGGGTCTGATCTACAGCTCACGGAGTCATTAACATCCTGTACATGGCTTGAATTAGGATCCAGTCTCAGAGCACAAACAGCCCTAAATCGCAACTGTTTACCACACACAGGATGTTCAGTAGTGATCATCCACAAGAGGTGCACAAAACATTTAACCTGAAACTTCCGGAGACTGAGAATTATCAAATGATATTTCCAATAGGGCACCATGGGAAATAGGGCTGTTCGAAATAGGCTGCAAAGCACAACTTCTTAATGGAATGGACTTTCAGTGAGATGTGTATTTCTAAATAACTCAGACCAAGATTTCAAAAGGATATTTAGGAGGGACAATAAAGCAGAGGCTCTAGAGCTAAGGTTCTAGAGCTGTAAAAATCTCACACTTTGCTGAAAATATTCACTGTGTTTTCTAGAGAAACTATCTGTAGAACACATGGGTGAAAAGAATAAAAAAATAATAAAATGTTATAGGTGCCAGATCAGCCTGAGAAGTAAATTTGGGGTGGAGTATAGGACAAGGAAGGAAGAAGATCTAGTGGACAGAGCAGCAGAAATTAAGCATGTAGAAGGAAGCTGCTCAACACATAGTGCCATTCTGAGGGTTGCAACATTAAAATCATAGTAAGCTCATCAAGGAAATGAAGAGCCTTGATGGTGACCAGAACATCTCTTTCAATATGTTTCTGCTTTGCTGTGCTACTTGGGGTCATTACTAGAAACTGTAGATGACTTTACTTCCTTAAACTACCCTTCCATACCCATTGATCATTTTTGCATTGGTCAGAAGAAACCCATGCTTTGGGCATCCCCCCTGCCTGGGGACACAAGTCAAAATATACATTTCATGATCCTCTGGGTACCTCCCTTACAAAATTTGCACCCTCTCTAGTAATTTTAAATGAGAATTCAAAAACTGAAGGCACCCAATAAATCTGATGAGTAGAGGACTTCAACACTTTCCTTCTCAGAGCAGGAGAAATATTTCAAATGGTTCTATCACCAGCTCTGTAGCACCACATTAAAGTCTCGGTACAGGTTTGGAAGAAGCACAAAAGGAGATTTTTGAAAACATATGGAGGAATAGAGCCTATCTTTCTTTTCTAAAAATAGCTTATTTCCTGTAATCTTTGACCTTTAAAATGTTAAACTGATGAAAAAGGTAATTAAACTTTTTACTCCAGGGTTAAAGATGATTTCATTAAATGTTATTACAAATCTGAGTAAGCAATATGTCACTTGAACATTTCTATCTCACAGGCTGATTAAAATTAATAACAGATTTCTCACCTAATTTCAGTAGGATGAGGTAAATATTTATTATTTTCATTTAACAAACCTGTAAATCCCATTGTTACCTCTATAGCCCTGTGCGTACAAAAGTCTCCCAGAATGTAGAGACCCTCTTCATTAAATGTCTGACTCAAATTCCTTGGTGTACATTGTATGGACAGCTGATCTCTCCGGGCGTTACAGATTAAGTGGAATGCACAGTAAATCCTATGTTGGAGTAAGTCCGAATGCTAGGGGATTCCCTTTCGATGACGGAAACAGATGGGACATTAGGAAAGTCATACAGAAAGAAACTGTTGGCTGGTCATATCTGCTTGTGCAGGGCCTGTCAGTCACCACAGGCCACAGTGCAGCTCCCACCTGCCAGATGCACACAGATAACATCAGTGGGTCTTTACAATGCTCTCCTGTCTATCTTTCAATCTTCAAACTACTTTTTGAGATCATTCTTGTCTACCTAAGTTTGGTGATAAATAGAGGTGAGGAACAGATCTTGGGACTTGGAGATGATGGTGTTGTACTAAACACCAAGCCTGTCTACACAGCCATGCCACTGCCTTACATAGGAGGACAGCCCCCTTCATCCCTAATACACCTATAGGATCATATAGGCCAAACACCACTCCTAAGGCGTTACTTTACTCCTAAGAGGTTTTCTTTTGATGAAGATCCAGCATGTGCACAGCAATCATATGGCTCCTGATATGCCTGGGGCATGTGTTCAGATCCTCTTTGTAAAAAGGGAGAATTAATTTTTTTAGT
This sequence comes from Melanocharis versteri, assembly GCA_013397845.1. Classification (NCBI taxonomy): domain Eukaryota; kingdom Metazoa; phylum Chordata; class Aves; order Passeriformes; family Melanocharitidae; genus Melanocharis; species Melanocharis versteri. The sequence continues at coordinate 1,366,661 of VZTG01003993.1, forward strand.
ATACTGTTTTCAGAGAGTTAGCTTAGAGATAGAAAAAAGGAGCAATAGAAATGGTAAAAGTGTTATGCAGCTTTACAGAAAAGACAAACATTGCAAGCACTGGGAGTTGATACCTACAGATCATCCATAAAGCAGAGTATTGTGAATTGTCTTTGTTTCTGTTGACTATGGTAAATGTCTCACTACAAGATGTAAGCCTTGTAAACAAAAGAGCTATGGGTACAGAAAGTGGCTGTAGAAAAAATGTTGAAGTCAGGACGTGGAAAACCTAATTCATTGCTTAGTAATGAGAATAACAGATGGAACTTATCATATTTAGAAAATGTGTACATATTGATATATGACTAAACTGTTGGCAGAATCATTACATCATCAGCAAATACAAAGTTCAGCTTTGCTGGGTCTGCACAATATTTGTGTGTATATTAAGGAAAATTCAATGCAATGAAAAATCCTGTTTGGGTTTGAACAAAGAACTTAAAAACTTAATTTTTGACTCAAGGCCTAAATATTTTGTATGGTTAGTTACTGTGGAAGAAAGGAGACATAACTTTTTACTGAGTTGATAGACAAGCAGATAATGACAGATTTTGTCCAAAGATCTTTGGACTGAAAAATAAAGCATTTAGTAAGTGATCAGATGGTTAAAAAGCATTTTTTAAAAATTAATTCATCTATAAAGTATGTCAATATACACGTAGGAGCTGAAATTTCTGCTCACATTTTTGATAAGAAGGGATCAAATGGTAAATAAAACAAGATGCATAAGATGATGCACCCACTACTATCTAGTGCTGGAGTTTGGGAGTAGGTTCTATTCCTAATGCTGACACCATCCTGCTGTATTATGTTGAATTAATTATTTTGCTTTCTGTGCCTCCCTTTCCACCTAGTATTCTTTACTGGATTTCCTTAGACAATAAATACTTAAAGGTACTTGCAATCTTTCTGTTAATTGTCCACCCTGACCCTCACTCTTACAATAATGTAAGAATGTAAGAATAATGAGCAATACTTTCATTTGTGGGTAAATACTTGTACTTTGATAGTCACGCCTTTACAGAAATATTTTTATCATATAGGGCATCAGTCAGCATTCTGGGAGTCAGTGGGCTTTTTTTTTCCTCTTTTCCTTTTTTTTTTCCTACTAGTAAACAGGCATGGTGCTCAAGTATTATTTAGTCTTTTTAGTGCACTACATGGGAGCCGGTGCATGCAGTAGTCAGCAGCATTGCCAGTCCTTGGTGTGAGTTTGGGATCCCTAAGAATAATCAGCATTTTGTACAATCATCTCTGGACAAAAATTTTAGCCCTACACACTTTATCAGTTGTGGATTTTTATCTAAAAGACAAGTGTTTTCTAAAGTTCTCCCAGATAAAAAATCAAGGATAAATGGAGATCAGATATTGGAATCTCAAATATATAAATACTATGTAAGTTCTAATATGCATTTCTGGAGAAATCTGAATAGCACATAACACAATAACATTCAAGATAGCATTCAAATTAATAATAAAAATAATAATAAAAATACATGAGCATTTATTGAATTTTTATCAAATCCAACTCCAAATAATTTTCACCTGGAACCACATATTTAATTCCATTTCCTACACAGAATGAAAACTGTCTTTCCTGGGGAAAATTTCATGCAACAGTCATGCTTTAGAAAGAAGATAAACAGTAGGATTTTTATAACTTCTCTGTGGATGAAGATGCCTGTCCCAAAGAAAAGGTTGCACAAAAACCACTATGCACCTGAGGAAGATAAAAAGGCACAGGACCTGCTTGTTTACCAGCTTGTGAATAAGTAATTTAACACTATATCATCTACTAGTATGTCTTATTAGAGTGTATTTGTCATCTTACCCAATATTCTGTCATTCTTAGAACTCTGCTGACCTCCAGTACTAGTCGAAAGGTCCTCTGGTATGGGCATAGGTTCATCTGGATCATCAGGGACATCACTAGTTGGAGGACTTTCCTTTCCTAATAGTAAGGAAAGTAGCATCAGTTAGTTGTTAGAGTAGCTTCATTTTCAAATAATACAGTAAGAGGAACCACAAACCAAACAAAACTTAAAAAACCCCTAAACGCTACTGAAGCATGATATTCTTAGGACCAAACCCTACTCTCCTGCAGAGAAAACTTCTTATGAATATAGGGGAATTATATCTTTGAAAAGAATGCATACCAATGTCTCCAGCAAATTTACTGAAGTCTGGATACACAGTTATTAGCCTTACCATTTTGGGTATTTGTGAGACATGTATGTTTTCCAGCTGCTATGGTCAGAAGATCCAATTTAGCCAACACAGACTGACAGATTACAAAGGTTATCAAATGTACATCCTTTGTAAAAACTCTTCTTTCTTCCGAAAGTTCTGCTTGAGAACACATCTGGATTTGCTTCAAAGACACTGTGAAGTCTAACCCACAAGTATTCTGGGGCTCCAATGCCTCCTGGATGGATCAAAACATTATGCTTTCCCATCTATACTGATCACGATGGGGAGAAATTACAGGTAATTTTAAGTCATCTTCCAAATTAGCTGGTTTGGGTTGTTTGCACAAATCTATGTTTAAATGAATGAAATGAGTATGTGACTGCATTTCTTAATGACACACCTATCAAACTGTGGAATAATCACTGAGCAGGAGTTTTGAGAGCAGCATCAGGTGAACCATCCCAAACTGCAGCCAGAGGACTCCAAGGTATTGAAGAAACATTCCTGCACTGGCAGAGGGACTAACTAGATGATTTAATAAGGTCGCCCTCATATTCAGCTTCTGTGGTGTATTCTTAAACAGGCAAAATCACACCCACTGGATATAAGTGCAAGAGCAAAGGTGGATTGCATAAATGGACAAGAGGGAATATGAATTTTACAGCAAAGGAAAATAAAAGCAGGAGGTAAGTTCATTAAAACATTTTTTTGCCATTCACTGTTTAGCTCCTTATTTAGTTATTTCTTCACATTTCTGGGATGTATGGAGCTTACAGAACTGACAGCAATTTTCCACTGCAAGTCTCACCCTGCCAAGCTGAGGTATCTCTTACAGATAAGATGCATAGGTGAGGAGAGACAGATGAAATATTTCAGTTTGTTCAATACATTTTTCCCCACACAAAACAAAAACCAAAGAACCCCAGCGGTTTAATTGGAGGACAAGCAACAGCCTGGCAGCTCTCTTCACACTACATGTAAGTTAAGGAAATTTGTTAAAAAGTAACAGTAATCCAAAGGTACCCGCACCTTTCAAGGATCAAACTGTGCTCCCAGTTACAGCAATGGACGTTGATGTTTTGCTGTGTCTAGGCTGAGAAGACGACTAATCCTAAAAGCCTGAAGACTATTTTTGGCTACAAACCAATATAAACTCATAATATCAGAACTATGGGATAACAGGTAGCAAACAAAATAATACCTTTCTAAGTGTGTAATTAGGCATCCTACAACATGTAGTCTAAGTAGGATAATTTGAAGATAAATCAGAGCAGTCTTTTTGGAATAGAAACCCGTTATCAGAAGAGTACAATTGCAGTGGCGAACTCTTTGCTTCACTAAATGGGTATCAGTCTTCTACTCGTTAAATTAGTAGCAGTTTGCCCAGGTGGTATGAATCAGATCCACCTCGTGGACTTAGTGGGGCAGAAGCTGGAGATCAGGTCTGCTTCCCTCTCTGCAGGAGACTGCAGTTAAGAAAACTTAGTAAACTTGGCTTTAATGACCCATTTAATATAATTTGATTTCTTCTTGTTACACGATTTGAGAAATCCCTACATGCAAAAAAGACAGGGCAAAAACAGTGGATTTAAAATAGATCCATTTATTGAGCTCTGTGTCTTGGATTCTAGAGCATCGTATTTGAATTTCATGCCTTAACTACATCTAAATCATTACACCATGGTAAGTTCATTACTGCATGGCAGTCTTACATGTACACAGTCTCACTAACATTCTTTTTCCAATGAATTTAGAAGTGGAAGTGAGGTGGGGAAAGGTGGGAATTCTTTCCATTCTAATTTCAGACATGCCCAGAACAGCAACTGATCAAAGGAAAAGGAGCTAAACCCCAACCCAACACCAAGTGGCCAGTACTGGGGAAAATTATTCAAAAGTCACATAACAGAGCAAAGTAGCATAAGTGAGGTATAAAAAAAATAGAATCTAATCTTGAGGTGGAGGGGATGTTTTTTTGTTTTTTTTCATTAATTATTATAAAGAGCCACCTTAGCTGTACAATTGAAGTTCTCTTTCTGGCACTTCCACGGATTTGTGGTGTTCTTGGTTAAGTCATAAACAGAATTGCAACTGCAGGCTGTATCAAACATTCCTTCATTTCAACTTGCATCTCTAAAAGATGGTCTCAGATTTCCAACACTGCCATTTCTGTATAAAAATAGTCAGAGAAGAGCCTAACCTGTCAACGATGCCTGGCAAGACACTCAACTTCTCTCTATTTGAGTTTCCTCATCTCTGCCCTAGAAATATATCTGAAGCCATAAGAAAAGAGAGGAAGGGAAAAAACTGCCCAGTCCAACAAGGTTTTAGTACCCTTTATTTCTGTCGTAGTCCTTAGCCCGGTATTCCTTTAGCATGTACAGCTCTGAGAGCGATTCAGTTCGTGCCAGAATGGTGCTGCTGGTGTTACGACTGTTGAAAAGAAGGCCAGGACAGGATGTCTTATAGAAATCTCATTCCCTATCCTTTCATAGACTAATGCTGTGTGTGTGTGTGTGTATTTAATACTGAGGGTTTCTTCTTCCTGCTTTTGCAGAGTGCAGCACAGCCTGGTTTGTTCTAGGAGATCTCTTAATGTTAGATGTGGAAACATTTGTACTGTTTTTTCACTTTCCTTAACTGTTAGGCCCTAGAACTGAGAGAAAAAAAAAAGAAAAAAGTAAAAAAAAAAAAAAAAAAAAAAAAAAAAAAAAAAAAAGAAAAGAAAAAAAGAAAAACGTAAAAAAAAAGGCAGGAAAAATACCGCTTGTTAAGTGAGATATTATCTGTGTTTTCTGACTCTCTTGTATGGGTGCCGGATACCATTTGGTTAAATGTATGTCAGCTCTCTCCTCATTTCAGAACTGCAACTGCTTGTCTCATGAAATATCACTTTCAGGAGAAAAATAAAAAGTGTGAACTCTGTGCTAGTCACACAGTATTTCAGTTCCTCTAGGAGTCAGCCATGCCTGGATTCCCCGAGGTGGGAATGCCTGTGTGCACACAGGGTTTGGCTCACTCACATTAGTTTTATACTCTCCTGGCCCGGCTGGCTGCTGCCACACCTGAGTCAGCTGCAGCTGCATAAAGCACGTGGCTGCAAAACACCACGTTTGCGCTGGGGTGACTGTTTCTAGAGACCTTCTTTATTTCTGGGTTGAAAAACAAACCAAAAAGCCCCAAAAAAACCCACCAAACCAAATTTATTTTTTAATTTATATTTTTTAAAAAGACAACCAAGTGTGCTAGCAAACCAAGTCCCCTAATTCCATAGGCCCAGAGAGCCAGGTACACCTGATGAGCATTACTCATAAAACAGGAGAAATTAGTAACTGTTTTACAGATGACAGGACAATCTCACACTCCTGAAACTGTGCAGTTGTTTAACTGGTTCCCAATGTATAGCGGAGCTCCCTCATCATGCAAGGAAGCATCCCAGAAGCACATAGAAACCCAGGAGAATACAAGGGGCAAAATTCCTTTCTGCATTCACCAACCTATAAGAAAGAAGTAGGTAACATCCCCGTACCTTCAGATCCTCTACTTTTGAGGTCTAGTAAAAGCTTACAAAGAACCAGTTATCTGTGGAACCTAATCTGACAAACGCTAATTTCCAGAAGGTGAGTTCCCACACAACTCTTATCATAAATGAAAGTAAATTAGGAAGTTCTTTCTTTGGCCAGTTGTTCATAAACCCAGCTAACAACCCAATACAATTCACAGCCTTTGCTCACAGAAAGTACTAGATGCTCAGTGACAGAAACGGCAGGAAGAGTTCAAAGCAGACTTTCTTTAATCTGTCTGTGTAGATCTCCCTCTTATCAAACGTAACTTTCTTTTTCAAGAAAACCCTCTCTCATCACAGAATAGTATTACTGCATGATATACTAGAAAAGCTAAAAGGCACAGCAAAATACTCCAGTGGTTCAACTACAGAAAACTTTGAGAATTACAAATTATAGATACACATCTACTATGTACATATTTACATATATACAAGCATTCAAAATGGCAAAGTTTCTTGTAAGTTTTCCTTCTGAAGGGGAGAGGCAGAGCACAAGGATTGTGAAGTGTTTGATCTACCAGTCCAATGCTTGCCTCAAGGCAGCCTCTCGCCTGCTGGTACTCTTCATGCCAAAGGAAACACAAGCAATGCTCAAGTAAGAAGCAGCAGGTGTGAAGCTCAAATTCACACCGTTGTAAAGGATGCCACAACGGTTAGGTGTGGGTATCCAGGGTAGCCTGTGCTGCTGCAGAGGAAGAGGAGGTCAGCGGTCCTGCCCGAAAGAGCTCTCACAAGCAGGGAAGGGTTTCTGCAGCAGGCAGAGGAGCTGGACTCAAATCATGGTGCCTCTTACTGCTCCAAGCAGATCCACAGTGAATAAAGGACTAAAACCCCACTACTTTTTCTGCTAAGGCCACACATGCTCCAGTAACTGCATATATAGGACAGATTTTATTTCATTTACAAATTGGTTCAATATGCGACAAAACAGTAATGTGTAAGTATATCCAGTTACAATTCCAGATATTGAGGAGCGAGTGCAATGTCTCTCCACAGGGCTAACTAGGAATGACTTCCCTATAATGAACATAACTGGCAATCTTCTGTTGGCATGAAAGATTACTATATTGTTGCTCTTTCAGACAGAAAATGTGTTTGATTTTCATTTCTCAGATGACATCGAAAGCTCTGGGTTCCAATTTTTGACAAAACTTCTCATAATTTTTAGAAAGGAGGCAGAAAAAATAACTAAAGAGAGAGGGAAAGAAAACAGTATTCATATATTTCAGGAAAACCCAGTGACCTCGCCACCCCCACTGTGCCCAGACCTTTACCAGCTACCTCCTATAGCTGGACGCCCCAGGTCCTGAGGCAGCAGTGCCCAAGAGCTGCCTCTGAAGCAAGAGCTGCACGCCCAGGTGTCTGCCGAGAGCAGGCTCAGCGACAGGGCTGTCGTGTTCCAGGCTGAACACTAAAAGTGAAAACTGAAAGCCATCAACC